>JAKMXF010000345.1:204396-264024 GCA_024704765.1 Oopsacas minuta | reverse complement strand
GAGGAATTTGATATTTTTAGTATTGGAAAGTAACAATTATGTAATACTGTCTCAAATTGTATCGAATAAGCCACACTCTGAAACACATTACTTCATATATAGAAAGTTATATATGAGTAAATTGAAAGTATAACTGAATTATTAAACAAGATACATTCCTAAAAAAGAACTGTTACAGGCCTACAACATTACTGTTAACTAAATCTAAACTGAATTGAAAAAAGTATTTTGAAATGGTGACTAACTATATGTGTCGTATTTTTCCAAGTTAATTGAGGCTTAGGAACATCGTGTCTAGGTAGCAAGAATGCATCCGTACTGCACCTCAGAAACGCGTGTAATTATGAAACTTTTCTATCAAATTTATACATGATTCCATTATAAATCTACAAGCATTCTTCGCTTGCGCGTGCTGCTCTGGGTTGACTCACACTTCATGTTTTTTAACCTCTGCACTTCGTGCCCTCGATTAATTTATCATAACTTGTACTGATTATATTGGGAAATATTCGGATAAGACGTGCTGATTTTTGTATCCCGAGAGGGTTCGTCTTATCCGAGTTCTACTGTATTATTTATTCGTGTAATTTTTGGTCTCTTCAATGTCCATAAACGAACCTGGATGTAGTAAATATTAGGCGGCGCAACTCTGTTTACGCCCCTGGTGAAGACTAAGAATTTAACCCTCGAAGCACATAATGATTTAGTAGTTGAAACGGGTAATTTTACCTCTCGGCTTTTTTCCCTCTTTTCCGTGCATTTTGGGGAAAAAAACAAATTCGACTGTATTACAATGAAAATTGTCAAATGTTCCATTAAAATTCAAACTTATTCAAAAATCCTGTCCAGTATAGGGAGGTGCCCGAAGATAATTATGTGTCATAATTGCTCAATATAGACTGCTAATCGTATTGCTAACTTCACATCTATCTCGGCGTTAGTTTGAAAAATATTCTTTGGGTAAAAATGCTGAACTCTCAACGCATGTCTATTTTGATAATATAGTACATTAAATATGTCTTCTGCACAATCATCTGATTCAAAGTTCCATTTTTCAATTGACCGTGGCGGTACATTCACAGATGTATTCGCCACATGTCCTAATGGAAAGATACACGTAATGAAACTATTATCAGAAGATACACAGCGCTATGTGGATGCTCCACGCGAGGCAATAAGACGCATATTATCACAAGAAACCGGTGTTGATTATCCAAAGGATAAACCCATACCAACCGACCTAATAGGCAATATAAGAATGGGTACAACCATAGCTACGAATGCGCTGCTAGAACGTAGAGGTACTAAAACTGCGCTTGTTGTCACCAAAGGATTCAGAGATCTTCTCCACATAGGGAATCAATCGCGGCCAAATCTATTCGACTTGAGTGTACAGACACCTGATAATCTATACAGTGATGTAATTGAAGTAGATGAAAGGATAGTCCTTGACAACGACAAGTGTTGTTTGGAGTTATCCCAGAATTATGTTTCCAAATCAACACAGAGTGGTCATAAAGTGTATATATTGCAGCCTATTGATGAATCAGCTGTTCGTAAAGATTTAACTGATTTACTACAGAGAGACATACAGAGTTTAGCTGTGGTATTCTTACATTCATATTTATACCCCCAGCATGAAATTCAAGTTGGTAATATCGCGAAAGAACTTGGTTTTCGTAATGTATCTCTCTCTTCTAGTGTTATAGCTATGCGTAAGGCAGTACCTCGTGGATTTACTGCATGTGCTGATGCATATCTAACTCCTGGTATACGTGAGTATGTTGAAAATTTCTCAAACGGTTTCTCAGATCGCCTTCGGAATGTAAACGTATTATTTATGCAGTCAGACGGAGGTTTGACTCCAATGAGTGAGTTCTTTGGTTCACGTGCTATATTGTCTGGCCCTGCAGGTGGTGTTGTAGGTCACGCAGTAACTACATGTCAACTTGAGGAGGAGTTCACTGATAGTGATAGTAGACCTCGTGCTGTTATAGGTTTTGATATGGGAGGTACTTCAACTGATGTAAGCAGATATGCTGGGAGTTATGAGCATGTCTTCGAGACTACTACTGCAGGTGTTACCATACAGGTGAGTGTTACCTAATTAATCACGAGCATTTGTATACGAGTAAAATAGAGCGAAGGTAAAATCTGGACGGGAGGTGAGTTTTCGCTAGCCTTGGGATCTGGCGAACATAGAATATAATATTTCCACAACCTAGTCATGCCTAACAAATACGTAGTTGGACGATTTCATTTTTGGGGTAGGTGCCCTAATGGCATAGACGATGTACGACGTCAGTACGTCCATCCTCGCGGCCTTTGCGAAATCTAACAGTCCGATTAACATGAAAATTGGTGAGATATAAAAAGAACTCAGCGAGTAGTTCAGCGAATACCCAACCCGTATGGAAATTATTGTTATTTACAATGTGAATTTGACTTTTGTTTCTTTACCAACAATTATTTAAGTAAATTGTGTATTTGTATTATTGTTAACTGCTTGTCAGGGGTTACCAAGTATATAGATTCCAAATTTGACATTTTAAAATCTATATCTACATGATTTATCATATAATTTATCATATTTTACACCTTATTTGCACATATTTCAAATTGATGCTAAAGATCTCGTCTCAAAAGTTAGATAAGGGGTAATATTAGGATAATAATTTAGAATTTTATCCATATTATTGGAGGTTAAAACATGAAGTTTAGTAGGGGACAAATAATTGAATATCCTGAAATATTTCTCAGATCCAGGAGTCCAAAATCAGTCAGGGTCTGGTGTATTGCGGCATCTACACGGG
The DNA here is from genome assembly GCA_024704765.1 of Oopsacas minuta. Lineage (NCBI taxonomy): Eukaryota > Metazoa > Porifera > Hexactinellida > Lyssacinosida > Leucopsacidae > Oopsacas > Oopsacas minuta. The sequence continues at coordinate 261,211 of JAKMXF010000345.1, read as the reverse complement.
GTGTCCCTGAAAGAACAAAAACACATAACCCTGAGTGTACTACCAGTCTCTGGGCCGGACATTCTTTGACACATTTTGGTGAGTTGACTGAGTGAAGCCGAATTTTAAAACCAGAATAAAGCCAAAAACAAGATTTGAATAAGGCCGAATTATTTTTGGACTGGAATAATGCTGGATCTTCAAACCGGAATAAGATCGAAAAGTAAATTATTTTCTACACTTAAAACAGTGAACTAAAATATACAAATTCATCAATTATATCTTTAACATTATTTACAAATTTTCGATAAAAATTCCCGTCACAATTCGGGCCTTAGTTAACTAATTCATTGAAAATGGCAAAGAATTATGAATTATGTACTCAAAATTTCAAACAGTAAAAGATGGATCAGATAAAGCAGTCTTTGAATAGAAGGTTAAGATATTCATCTACAGGATATTTTAGTTCGAACAAGATGGGATGAATTTATTTGAGATATCAGGCATGTTTATTTTCAAAATTCATTGTTAATCATAAATTAGTCAAATCAGAATTTTTTCGGCCATATTTAATTCAGCCTTATTCCAGTCCTAAAAATAATTCGGCCTCTCTTCTTTTTCCCGTATTGGCGGTTGAAAAATGGAGCTAAAAGGGCAGTTGATAATATTATGTTTAATCTATTTCTTGACATCAAGTTATATTATAATTATTAAGTTAATGGCTCTCACCCTTCTGGAATTCTCATTCATTTTGGATAGAAATATTTCATTACTAGTTTACCACCACTGTATGGTATAAAAGGACAATAGCAACACGTGCAATCTATATGAGTAGAATTATTGGATTCGATTCAACCAGAAATATTACTCTTGCCATTTTGCGAGCTATAACAAATGTAAATCCGCATACGGGATCAAAGAGATAAATACATAGTAATTCCGCATGCGGAACTTGTGGGAATTTATACTGTCTCAACATCAAAATTTTGGAATATAAACCTGATCCCCTCCCAATGGAATTGTGTTTAACTAGTACAAAATAATCCTTAGCCAACATCTATAAATTGTATATAAAGATACTGTTCCGCTCCCAATTAAAATGTGTTGAACTAGTGCAAAAAGCATTCCACGGCATCAAAATTCTTAGGCAAAGACCTTGATCCCCTCTTAATGAAAATGCATTTAAATATGTTCTATGAATCAATCCTTCCTCAACATCTAAAATTTGTAAGTAATGACCTTGATCCTCTCCCAAAGGTAGTCACTAAATCCACATTCGGATTTCCATATTTAATATAGGCATTTTGCCACATTAGAACCTTCAAAATTTGATTAATTTGACAACATAGTTTCGTCACGTTTGTCAGGTTTGGTCAGTATGTGTATCGGGTTTATCTTTAAACATATTTTAAATATCTTTGTGACAATGTTGTCAAGTTCAGTTGTATCATTTTTCAATAAATTGAAAATTTTCTGATACTTATTTCTAGTTCCTTCCTCAAGGCTCCACAACTGGACATCAACACTGTGGCAGCTGGAGGAGGTTCTAGATTGTTCTTTCGTAACGGATTACTTACAGTAGGTCCAGATAGCGCAGGTGCAAACCCAGGTCCTTCTTCATACGGAAAACATGGTCCACTCACTGTAACAGATGCAAATCTTATTTTAGGAAGACTTATTCCTGATTTCTTCCCAAAAATATTTGGTAAAAATGAAGACGAACCTTTGAATGTTTCAGCAACAAAAGTAAACTTTGATATTCTCGCTGAGGAAATTAATTCCCATCTTTCTGAGATAAATTCAACACAAATGTCGGTTGAAGAGATTGCAATGGGATTTCTTGATGTAGCAAATGAAACAATGTGTCGTCCTATTCGTGCACTTACACAAGGAAAAGGATTTGACACTTCAAAACATGTGTTAGCCTGTTTCGGTGGAGCAGGTGGTCAGCATGCTTGTTCTATTGCAACTAAACTTGGCATACAAACTGTATACGTACACAAATATTCTGGTATTCTATCTGCTTATGGTATTGCGCTAGCTGATGTGGTCGAGGATGAGCAAGAACCTTGTAACTTGGCTTATAATGAGGCTAATTTCAAATACATTGATGAACGTATTGGAAAATTGACGTATATTTGTGTGGAGAAACTTGAAAAGAAAGGATTCACGAAAAGTAACCTTGAAATTACTAGTTTTTTACATTTGAGGTATGCAGGTACTGACCATGCATTGATGTGTGAACCATTCACGAATATTGAAATGTCAAAAAGTTCTTGTAAACTCGCGTTGTATAAAGAAACATTTCTTTCAAGATACAAAACTGAGTTTGGGTTTATTTTGATTGAGAGGGAAGTATTTGTTGATGACATTCGTGTTAGAGTGAGTGGGAAATCTAAATTACCAAAACTACCCGAAATACACGGTCAATCTTCATCCGTAGATCCTGTTGCAGTAACAAAGTGCTACTTTTCGCGTGGTTATATTGACACACCAGTATACAATCTTGATAATTTAAAAAGTACAGATTCTATTCAAGGGCCTGCGATTATTCTTGACCAAAATTCCACGGTATTAATCGAGGAAAATTGTCAAGCGATTATATCACAAAACGGTAGTATCAAAATAGACATTTCCCTCTCCAATACATCCATCCCTTCTGTAGAGGGAAATACGATAGACGCTGTGCAATTGTCAATCTTCTCTCATCGTTTCATGAGTATAGCAGAACAAATGGGACGTATGTTACAACGAACTTCCATTTCTACTAATATTAAGGAAAGGTTGGATTTTAGCTGTGCCTTATTTGGACGTGATGGAGGGCTTGTTGCTAATGCTCCTCATATCCCTGTACATTTAGGTAATATATTTTGTTGTTATTTACTTATTTGTATTATCAAGGACGACAGGCACATCAGTGTGTCTGGCTATCCTGCGAAATCTATATTTCTGATTAGGCCATGTACGATGTACGCAATGTAATTTAGTTGTTTGTCATCCATGAACCATGATTTCTAGGAAACTGAGTGAGGGGCGGGAAGGCATACTGAGTAAAGAGCAATTTGTAGGTAAATAGTAAGCCCGCATTTGTTAGACAAACCAGTTGCATTTATCAGAATCTTAGCAGTCTGCATTTGTCCATATTTTGACCAACTATCATTAGGTAGTCAAACGTCCTTAAAACATCCCGCTCCAGGACCAATGCTGACACTACTCCGACGTGAAAAGCTCTTCACTATACTAAGAATAGTAAGCAAAATACACATAAATCAGTTATTAAAGTCAATACTCTTTACTAATCTGACAAATGGTATACTGCAAAGATTCTGACGGATGCAAGTAATTTTTGTCTGCTGACAAATGCAGCGCCTCTATTAATTTTACTTGTATGGCGTTAATAATACATGAAATAATTGCACAGGTGGGAAAAATCGGGATGATGAACAAGTAGATTATTTTGCATGCCCAAAACATTGATAATTCTCAGGTATGTACATTTTGGATGTTGCAAACTAGGCCCCACTCTTCTAAAGTGAAATTTCCATTTTAGCTATTTTTAATATTTCAGAATTCAGACTTATAAGTGTACATAATATACAAAACGATAGTACAGATGGTTTCTATGGATACATTGAGGCTAAATGTTTTGCAATATACAGTTTTGAAGGCCCCCACTAATAATCTGTTATACCTACTACGGAATTACACCTAATTATAATTATAATTGCTATGCTATTTACATCGGTACAATTTCCTTTATATTATTCTGCTGATCCCAATAAGTCAACAGTAATAAATGAACGTTTTCACATTATTCAAGTAATTCATTACAATAGAATTCGGCTAGTACTTACTTTTCTCGAATACTGATTATCAATTTTGTCTACAGTGGAGTCTCCCAAAACGGACACTCCGAGATGCGGACAACCCCCTACAATGGACAAACCTTGTGGCACCGATTGAATTTGCCAAGCTTGTAATTAATACTTAAGCAGTCTCCGAGGAGCGGACAATTCTCTACAACGGACAGAAGCCATGTCCCCAATGTGCCAGTTATTCGGAGACTCCTCTGTAATTGTATATAAAGAACATTCGAATAAGAAGTACTTTGGTTTGTGCGTACCAAATTTTGCTTCCCGACGGATACATATTATCCAAGTTCTACTGTACTACAATCACCTGTATTATAAGTACAATTACATCACGATTACCATCAATTGGCTATTACTACACACCTGGAAACCTACACAAACCATGTTCTACATATTATCTGATTTCTTACCCAGGTGCAATGCAAGAAGCTGTACAATACCAAATGATACTACACAGAGAGGATATGCAGTCAGGTGACGTATTTCTATCTAATCACCCATCTGCTGGAGGATCTCATCTACCTGATTTAACTGTAATAACACCTGTATTTCGTACTGGAGTTAATGAGCCTATTTTCTTTGTTGCTAGTCGTGCACATCATGCTGATATAGGCGGACTAACTCCAGGTAGTATGCCTCCTTTCTCTACTGATATATCTCAGGAGGGATTGAGTGTTAAGTCATTTCGTATGATTGATAGAGGTGTTTTGTTGGAAGATAAACTCGCTGAACTGTTAAATCAAGCAGGTGAGGTATTACGTAGTACAGGACTTGTGAAGTGAGCAACTAATATGCGAACTCTATTAGAAGCTTGTTTTTGTTGTCTCTCTGTCAGTCAGTCAGTCAGTCAGTCAGTCAGTCAGTCAGTCAGTCAGTCTGTCTGTCTATCAATCTGCTTGTTTGGTTGTCAGAGGCGTAGCTAACTTTTCCTCTTTGGGGCTGCCACTGGGGTTGCTGACTATTTCTCTGGGATTGCCAGAAACGCCCTAGCTACGCCTATGCTGTTTGGATGTCTATTCGTTTGTTTGTTTGTTTGTTTTGTTGTAAATTCTAGGCACCAGAACTCTTAGTGATAATCTATCAGATTTAAAGGCACAAATAGCAGCAAACAAGAAAGGAGCAATTCTAATAGAAGAGCTAATACAAGAATACTCACTGCCAATTGTACAGGCTTACATGGGACATATACAGAGTAATGCTGAAACAGCTGTTAGAGAAGTATTAAAGAAGTTTGCTAAAGATTTTCAGAATAGAACTGGTAGAGCATGTACTGAATCTATTGACCATATGGATGATGGTACTCCAATACAACTTAGTGTGGAGATTAATCAGAATACAGGTTTGTTAAAGTTGATGGTACGGTGCACCCAGGTTTCATCCAGGCGTATGCAACGCGCCTACAGGCGCGTCAAAATTCGAGCAAGACCCCCATACCGTAATAATATATGTATACTCTAGGCGCGCGGAAAACTGAGGGGGAAATTTAAGGCGTATGGTTCATAAATGTTGCATGAAACCCTGAGTGCACCCTCGATTATTCGAATATACCCCTTGTCCCACTTCCCTTTCCACCATTTATAAAATAGACCTCGATCCAGGGGGGGTCACTCCGGAAATATTGGACCCTTTAGCCAGGTGGTGGGTCCAATTTTTAGAATTTAGCCATGAGGTACCTGGCATTTCGGTATTCTGACATGCTTGGGCTTTAACTTAAATTACAGGACATGTAATTTCCTAACAAGGAAGTTCAGATTCATTGACGCAATATCTAAAGTCATACAATCTTTGCAAATATTTTTAGAGCAAAATACAAAGGTTTGGGAATTATTCAAGTTCAATTATTAACCGTCAGTTGATACTGTCTTAATTATTTTGGGATTATTTTACATAGAATCTTCACACTCATCTATACAGGAGTCAGGGGCGTGCCCCCCTGAAAAAAACAAAAACAAATAATTATCCCTGAGCTGCACTATCTGTCTGTCTGCAAAGACATTTCTATTGTTATTTTTCACTTAATATTACATGATTTCGTATGTTTTTAGTCAAATATTTACTATACATGTGTATAAACTCTTGTTAGGATATGATCATGACATGAATATATATTTTGTACTTTATTTGTTCGGAAACTTCTGGAGCTGGAATTGTCTATTGAGATCGAAATCTAATCCAATATTACCTAAATCGGGTTGAATTAATATTAAATTTGTCATATATAGGAGTTCTAAAGGCACTTTTTGGAGGGGTGTAGGGGTCGAAGGCAAGAATTTCGGAGAAGTATTAAGTGCTTGGTGGAGGGGGTTATTGAGTATTTCTAAAATCTCTATTTTAAAATGAAGTCACCTATGAGTTAGCTCTCCCAAGTGACCCTCCTCCCTGCTTGATCATCAGGATAGAAAATATCCGAACGCTTTTGACCAGTCCGAATGACTTCGGATAACTAATCGTGATTGTACTGTGGTAGCAAGTAAAGTGGATATACACTCACTTGAATAGGGTCAGGGGGCCTAATTCGCTAGCTAAACTTACTATTTACCTAACTTTTGAATTACGAATTTCAAAAATATTCAACCGACATACTGGTGTGCAGCTAGGGCCCCTGGGGTCATGTTTCTTAGCAATGAACAAAATCATTAGTCGTTAAAACCAAATAATGAATATCATTCGAAGTATAAGCCAAATGTGTTAGAAATGATTAATCCTTTGGCAAATCATGTAGTGATAAAATTTCCGACCACAAATTGCAAAATATCTCCCAAAATGATCGAACCATTAACAACTTGGCTGTGGAAATTCATAGAACATATAAACTTGACATGTTGGATTGGGGAAATGAATATGTTGTGTGAAGTTGTCACAAATTCGTGCGAATTTTCAAAGCATTTACATCATTCCTTCCTTAGATATAGCCACTTTTCTGTTTGTACCAGGAAAACCCCCCACTTCTTACGTATTGACTACAGATGAGTTTGACATGATAAATGAACCATAAATAATAATAGGAATATATTTGAAGTCATTTGTGAATCCTATAATTTAGTGGAGACCCTGTCATATGTTCCACTTGTGGTATAAACATAAAAGTGGCTGAATCTCAGGGAGGAATTATGTAAATGCTTTGAAAATTCCCACAAATATTATACACTTTAGTATATTTAAAATCTCAATATATATTATACATTTGTAAAATTTGATTTTTAATGTTTTTCCTCTAATTATCTAGTTAATGAGTTAACATCTTGGAAAATAGCAAAATTAAAATTCTTGTGACATCTTCACGCATATCATATTCATTTCCCCAATTCAATTTCTTAAACTTACATTTTCAAAGTAGTTTCACCGGAAGTGTTAATGGTTTGATCATTTTTACATTTTTTGTGGTGTGTAATCAAAATTGAAATCGATAAAATCGATTAATCGTGACTAACAGCTGAAACGAAATTTCTAGTATTATTTTGAAATATGAGCAGAAAGGTGTGAAAATATGATTAATCACCAGAGGTGTGATAATTTCACTTTAGAAATATTCATACCCGAGGTGCAAATCTCCAACCCAAAGTTTATATACGTGCCAGTTTTAATGCTAATCAGATTGCTAGATTTCACACGGCCAGGCGGAATGACTTACGGACATCGCACATTGCGACCATGCCATTAGGTCATCTCCCTATAGGAGTTACACTAAAATAAGACACTTGGATTCTACCTAAAAATTCATCTAAATATTGGTAGCAGGTGTAGGAATTTGGCCTAAATATTTTGCGTAGTAATATAATTGCTTTTCCTTAATATAAGTCAATTTGTTATTAAGAAGGTTTTCGTTCATAAGGGCTCACATTAAGCAGCCCTTTTGCAAGGTTTGGCGATTATCAATATCGATTAAATTTCCGTAATAGTAACTTTATCTAAGTTACCCAATGTCATAAATACATATCGAAAATATAGAATTATTTTAGGTAGATATCAGGCTATATGTCATTTTCGATAGTTTCATTCTGATATTTCGGTAGCCAATCTTGTATTATTCACAATTCCATACTTCCATACAGGTGACGCAATATTTGACTTTACTGGTACTGGAATGGAGGTTTACAACAACACAAATGCACCACGTGCTGTAACACTAGCAGCAATAATATACTGTCTCAGAGCAATGGTAGGTAGTGATATACCTTTAAATCAAGGCTGTTTAAAACCGGTCACACTTAAAATCCCTCCAAATACACTTCTATCTCCGTCAGACATTGCAGCAGTAGTAGGTGGTAATGTTCTGACGTCACAACGTATTGTAGATGTAGTATTGAAGGCGTTTAATGTGTGTGCAGCTTCTCAGGGCTGTATGAATAATCTCACATTAGGAGATGATACTCATGGATATTATGAAACTGTAGCTGGTGGTGTGGGTGCTGGTCCAGGATGGGATGGAAGGTACAGTTGTTTATTTTATTTACTCATTGTTACTTTGTTGTTTGTTGATTTGTTGTTTGTTGATTTGTTTTGTTTGTTCATATGTTTGCGTATTCATTTGTTTGTCTGTTTATTTGTTTTAATTGAGTGTTCCATAGCTATGATTGTTCATATTAATCATATATTGTTGTTTGTTTGTTTGTTTAATGGAAATACAGAGACGAGGTCTCCTGCCATGTTTTTCCAAAGAAATATAAGATGAAAAATACATTAGTTATAGGTAGGAGTTACTTTGAATTTTGATTTTGCAAGTAATTTTCCACAAAACTGAGAGGGCGGAGCTCTCTCACTTTGAAAAAGTGCCCGGCATGGCCGTCCTTGTCTCAAAACCATGGCAACGCCTCAAAATGCGGCCTTAATGGCCCAAATTGACCACTTCATGGCACAGGAATATTCAAAATTACCTTTTAACCGATTATGGTTGAGTTTTACGATCGTAATGAAAAGTAATACTGAAATTTTACCAATTCCCGTACCTAAAAAGAGATTTGAGCACCTTTCTGACGTCATGAAATCACACATTTTCCCGGCCGTATTTGGTTAAGTCTTAATTGATACGAGTATTGTGTCTGTTTCTTTATCTTTCTTAATCGTACTTGTATCTTCGTGTGTTCGTTTATATTGTCTATATTTTGAAACTTAAAATTATCTTGGATGTAAACTGTATTTCTATTATAGATCTGGTACACATAGTCACATGACAAACACGCGGATAACAGATCCTGAAGTTTTGGAACAGCGTTATCCACTCATTCTCCGCGCATTCCATTTAAATCCAAACACTGGAGGTGATGGTGAATTCCAAGGTGGAGATGGAGTTGTCAGGGAGATTATGTTCCGAAAAAAGTTAAAATTATGTTTGCTCACAGAACGGAGAGTTTTCAGACCTTACGGAATGAATGGAGGGGAAGATGGTCACTCAGGATTGAATATTTTAATACAAACTAATGGTAGGAAGGTTAATCTAGGTGGAAAAACCGCAGTTGATGTACTAGCAGGTGATTCTCTGCGGTTATGCACACCTGGCGGCGGAGGATATGGTGATGTCCGTGACCGGCAGACCAGACCGGTAGGTAATATCAAGAAACATGGAGTATTGAGTGGAAGCGTTTTTGAGTATCAAAAACAACAGGAATCTGTTTAGATTATGTTCAATTTAGATATTTTGTATTTTATATATGAACCACTTCTCGTAATTATATTGGTCTGGCCATGACCCAGCCCAGTTGGCCCTGAATAGTGCATCAGTAGCTAATGAAATTATTGGTCCTGCTATGCATACTTATATATTTTTCTTTAGTCGCTTATCCGAGCATTCTTTTACGATTTACTTAAGGCTAGTAAAATGATTGCTAGTTAACTCCACTAAAGAATTTTTATGTTCTTTGAAAATTCATCTTTGTTCAAATTGTACAGTAGTCAGTCCATAATGGTTAATATTCTGATTCTGAATATTACACAATTCGTATTACAGTGGAAGCCACTTAATCGATATCCGCTTAAACGGTACAATTATGTGGGAACAAATTTTTACATAGAAAATCGTTGGATAATTGGGACATTGGATCGGTTAATCGGGATAAAAAATCCCCATTAACCGAATTTGAACATCATATTCCAGCGTTTCTTAAGCTGGGGTGCTGACATCGATTTTAGGGGGTGCTGGATAAGGATTCTGCTATGTGCTGTACGATGTTTTTGTTTAGATTCTAGATAACATTTCAGGCTGGCAGATGCTTCAGGATAAATATCGAAACATTCAGCTGTCTTTACTAAATACAGTAATGTCTGGCTATGAATTAATTGTATTTAACTTTTATTCTTTTCTGTGTTACTTACTCGAGTTCTTTTCTGTCACAGAATTGTGATAGGGAATAATTATACTGGTATGGAATCCAGTTCCATGGAACTGAACTTCCATATAAGGAAATCAGTATTTAAAACGGACCCATAAGCTGAAAAATAAAACTGTGCGTAAAGTACAACCGGTTCAGTTCTATGGAACTGGATTCCATATAAGTATTTTTGTGATTTAGATATCAGTAAATTCTAAAATATCAAAAATACGCAAATGGAGTGGTGAATATGTGAAATATGATTTCTCTGCCCTCCTGAATAATCGTGGAGGTATGTTCGTGATGTCTAAAGTTACATTTTCTTTCTGATTGAGTTGGATTTTTAATGGAGTAATTTATGTAAATACAATCAATTATGAAACAGTGTGTTATTTGTCTTATTTCATCCTTGTTACAGTTACAGAGGGGCACTGTACTACTTGTAGATTCATGTAAGGGGTGCTGAATTGCCAAGACTGACTATAAGGGGTGCTGAGGTATGAAAAGGTTAAGAAACGCTGTCATATTCACTTAATTGTGATTTCATTCCAAATAAACGATTAGATAATTATTCAAAATCATTGTAATATGGTTTGTTTTTAAAACTAGGAATTTTAATATTCTACAACCATAACAATACAACACCGATTTGATTACAATTTACAAACCAAGCTTATTCACTTACCTCGCTCCCTATATAATCAGGATTTAGTAGGAGTGTAATAAGATGTTTCTGGTTATGATTTGAGACCATGAAAACTAATTTTGAATACTTAAAGTTAATCGGGACAAAACATTGACTCCTGAGCTGTCCCGATTAAGCGGCTTCCACTGTACTAACAGTAGGGGCTGTAGAGATATGTACTGCATATATGAGAACATAATTACTGAATACGTATTATTAATTGCTCGCGAAATAGCAGGAGGTTGCTAAATACGAATATATACTCCTGATCGAGGATACCGTATTTCCCTGAATGAGCACCTAAGCATGAAAAGGTTCCCGCGTGTAGCTGGCCAAAATACTCCTAATTTACGTGCTTACAAGTTACTTGAATATATAGAGTAAAGATTACATGCTCCGGGTTATATTTTCTAATTATAAAGTTACATAATGGCTCTTATTGGGACGAAATAATAAGCGCCACGGTTTATTAGCTTGTACAAAAAACATAGCGACGAGCGCTTATTCAGTTCAAACTGTATTTGTTAATCTTGTGGTATTAGTCTATTAGGGGGAATCAAGTGTAGTATGAGTATATTGAAATCTTTGAGTTATATGGCTAAGAAACTTGTGCCCACCAAAAGCCTTCCTAAGAAAACTCCATTTTCTATTAAATTTGAGAAAGAACTTCAGTCTCTCAAATCTGAAGCTTCTGGGAATCAATCTGACTCTCCACAGTCTGAACGTCAGCCAATACCTCCGAGAATATACCATGATATTATGCAGAAACGTAGAGTAAAGTTCGTTAGAGGGTTCTGGCAGAAAGCAGAGTTATCAGCTGTTGAATTTTCTAGACTGAAGAAGAAGTATATTGAAGCTGGTTATGAATGGCCATCAGAGTTAGACGAGAAATCTCCACATAAACACTATTGTCTAGACAAAGTTAAACGTTTGGAGAAGAGTGAAGCGGTACTGAAGAAAACACCCAGTTTTTTGAAGCAATACAAAATTAAAATTGAAATCGAGAGGAATATTGAGGCAGTCAAGAGTTTCAGGACAGAGCAGAAAATTTATCTAGCCCGTCTGAATGAGGGAAAAGGTGAGGATCCTTCTCGCTGGGAAAAGGAAACTATTCTAGATATTATACAAAGGGGAAACAATTCTAAATTTTTGAATTTTAATAGCGAGGAGAAAAGAAAATAGATATTTTGGTAATTCCGTATTTCTATAGAACTATAATCAAGAAGATATTATAGTAAGTATGGACAAATTCTGTATCTATTTAATATTGTCAGGTGACAGAAATGTCCCGTCATTTAGTTACAGTCAAAAAGTGGGTAAATTCAGAGAGTTCTTAGACTATACATAGCCAAAATTAAGTTTTCAAAATGTCAAAAGATTCCTACCCTAGATCGCTATTTTAACTGCACCGTATCTTACATTATAAGTCCTCAATTAAGATTCTCTAAGTATAAGCTGAAGAAACTTTGAGTTTATCGAATGCACGAATTTATTAACCTCTAATTCCAAATATGACTACCATACTTACCAAGCTCTTGTAACTGATTGCCTTGATATTTGTCTCGAAATTCCTGGATTTTCAAAATATTCAATGGATTTATAATTTTATTTGCATATATTAAAATATGAATTTTTCCATCTTTTATCAGAAAAATGTAAAATTTTCCTTAATTTAGTAATTTTTCCCTTCGATCGTAACTCAAATCCCTGGTTAACTCCATTTCTATATAAACGAGTTAGTTCTATTCTCGAAATTCTATATGGTTTTTGTCTAGGATTGAGTGCAATATTTGATGTAGGGCGTTTATGGTTGTCAGACGCAGGGTTCGGAGCCATAGGCATAGTGTAATTCATTATTTTACCTAAAGCTGACGGGACACTCGAAATTTATTATACTTCTCTGATTTTATCTATACCAACCTTTGGCTCGTCGCTTCGCGATGAACTCGTTCCCATTGCGCCTCGAGGTATCCATTATTCTCCATATTGACGGCTCCTTCGAGTATTATAGTATAGATATATTTAAAACAATGTAATTCACAAATATACGTATATGGCATATATATATATTGTAAGATCAACCCCCTTTGTAGCAGTTGAGGGCAGGGCTGTCGAGAGGGGGGGTAGGCGGGGTAATTACTCCGGGGCCCGAGGGGGCCCTAGAAATTCTGTCTATGAAGGTATGCATGGGCTTTACTGGCTACATTAAGTAGACAAGTAAAGGGGAAAATAAAGACATCGCTGGGCAGAGTAATACCTTTGTTATTTAATCCTTCCTAGAAACCCAGTCCTGACTTACTTTGTATCAATTATAATTTTTTTCCATAACTAACTCAGTTTACGGGATCGATCCAAACGGCAGGCACGGGTAAATAGGCTAACAACCTTTTTGTTTCTTTGACTGTTTAGAGCAATAAGTTTGCGTTTAGTTTATTCACTTCACGATAACGGACCAAAATATCAGAGGAGCCCCACACCCAAAATTATGACCCGGGGCCCGCTCCGCTCTCAACGGCCCTGGTTGAGGGCAAGTACTTATGTAAATTTTGAGATTTGGCCAATTTGTTTACTTTATATTCATAAAAATAACAATAAATTTACATATGATTAATCCAAAAGTGTGAAAATCGGATTCAGCATGTTCGATATGTTTAGTTGAATTCTATTTACTTCCTTGATAAACACGATAAATACATAGTTATGTGACAATTTTCCAAATTGCATACCGTAAATCCTTTCCTTGACAACGGACGAACAGACAACAATTGAGATTTACTAAAATAGATTAATTCATCCCCTGTGATATGGTATGTATGATTGTTATTGCGTGATGTTATAAATGACCATATATTAGTGTTATACCTTAGGTTTTTGCTCGGACAGTTAGGGTTTGGGATGAATTTATCCGGTGTCATAGGGAATCCTTCTCCAAACAGTATTCCCTACGGAATACTGTACGGAGTACTTGTTCCCATTTCCCTGACCCGAGTACCTGTGGCTAAGTGTGTTTCTAACTCACTATTTTGGTGATTGAATTGGATTTTGATTGGATTATCTAACTAGATAGCATTTAGCCGAGAATATAAGCATTTCTAATTCTATTATGGATAGTCTGTGTAGACTTTCGTTGGATTATCGTTAGGTCTTGGCCCCACTAGGTGGCTGGGGTTTCCTTGACCCGCGTACGTGTTGCTAATTGTGCAAGGGGAAACATTCGGAGAAACTGGTTTTCTATGAATTAGTGTTTTGGCGAACAAGATTACCTCTGACACCGACTTTGAAGCATATTCTTTTGTGATTTACATGCTGGCCAAACTTTGTCACCTACATCCCCGCACGAATCACAAAGTTCCCCTTTACACCAGATGTTTTACTCATTCGAAAGAGGGTAGGGGGGCATGGGCGTAGAAGTAACAGGATTTTTGTTGCGGGCCAAGCCTATATACTCTATCCAGCTTACCACTATCCCTTAGTATAATCATTGTATTCAATACGTTATGGAGGGGCATTCTGAGAATATTGGGGACCCCGTCCCGACCCCACATGGGCTCATAACCTCTCAATTTCGAGCCTCTGTACCATACCGTTCAGACATTCTGGACATTTTCATATGCGTTTCTATAATAAATACAAACCTTCATGCGAATATTCAACAATGTTTACATATATGCCTACCCAGGGTTTCATCCAGGCGTATGCGACGCGCCTATAGGCCCATGAATTTCGGCGAATATAGATCTAGGCGCGTCAAAATTCGAGCTAGATCCCATACCGTAATACTATATGTATGCTCTACAAGCGTACAAATGAAGGGGATGATTTAGGCGTATGATTCAGAAATATTGGATGAAACCCTGTGCATACCTGCCAAGTGCAAACCTATTTATGTTATATCCATATATGGAGCTTCAATTTTCTCTCTTGTGTTGGCCATTTTTGTGGTTGATGACGTCACTAAATTTGTGTCTGTTGTGTGATGAGTCTAAATATGATATTGTAAACAACATTTCATAAACATTTGTTCACTTTTGGGATATAAAGTAAGCAGATTTGAAGATTATTGCAGTATCATGTTTGGTATGGTTAAGATTTTGTTCTCGATGGCCATAGGCCTGGGTAGACACGAATTGTTCGCAACCGCAGAGCACGAGCAAGCGAAGCGCGATCGTATATGCTAAGATAGTAAGTCAACGATTTGATGCTGAGTCAATATACTAATGTCACGCTTTTTCAGACATGTGTTGATGTTGATGGTCTACAAACCTTTCCAAAAACTTTACTGCGTCTGAACATCAATTAACCAGAGTTATGTTATCGGTCTAGACTATACAGAAACTAACAATCAGGGTCCTGTCCGGTCCATGATATTCCCCAACTGCTGCAACACTGGAACAGTGTCTAATAATATAGGAGATATATTTAGACACACATTATATGATACGGATACTTGTAATAGACATATTATACTCTATACACACAATATGTATAAGCCACTGTATATAGTTCTATATTATCATAGTACTAGCATTATGCTGAAAATATATGTGGAAATGGCAACTGCATTGATAAATGAAATTCCAGCTTCTGGACCTGTTAGCTTGATGCCTGTCAGTAACAAGCTACAGGACAGAATGAATATACTAAGAGACGTGATTGACAGCAAGAAGACACTTGTAAGGAATGTTGGTGAGGAAATGAAACGACTGATAGAACAGAAAACAGACAGATTCTCAGGGAACTGGAAGCAATCTGGGATGAAGCTAACCAACGAATGAATCAGAAAAAAGATGAAATCCACAAAAGGATTGAAGAGTTAAACAAACACAAAGCAGAGATGGGAAAGATCTTCAAAGATTTGAATGAAATTCCCTGTTTCGATCAAATCAATGAATCTATTGAATCCGTAAAAAGAGGAATGAATATTGATATTCCTTACGTGAAATTGAAATGGAATGTTAATGAGTTGAGGAAGAGTATTAACACACTATGTACATGTGAACAGAGAATTGTGAAGTTTGAAGAAGATATTCATATTCCCCTAAAGTCAAGTTTTGCTGACAGAGGCAAGCTAAATGAACAGATATATGATCCATTGGGTGTAGCAATAGATTCTATCCATGATAGAATTTATGTAGCTGATCGGGTGTCTGACAGAGTTCAGATATTCTCTAGAAATGGGGAATGGATTCAATTTCTAGAAGATGAAGATATTGTTCATCCAGAGAAAATTCTCATTCTATCTGAGTCCATCTTTGTACAATTTTCAGTGAGAATATGTAAATTCAACAAATCAACCTTTGAGAAAGAATCTTACAAATATCTTGGCTATTCTCTATTAGGAATCTCTACAGATAATGCTTATATCTTTGTGGGTGAATGGAAGAATATACAGCTAACAGTCCTAACACCTGAATTGATAGAAGAAAGTAGAATAACTCTTAACACTCAATTCAAAGGAGAAGATACTCGGTTACAAGATATATCACTAGCTAGAGATGTATTCTACATAGCTTTTACTAAGACAGATTATCCTATACAAGCATTCTCTAAACAAGGCACATTAATTAGATGTGTTGTACATAAGGATTTGTTGGATTATTGTTGGTCTTTCTGTCTTGATCAACAACACAACATACTCGTAGCTGATACAGGAACTTCTGAAGTAAAGATATTCTCAAATGAAGGTAAATTGATTACTAAATTCGGTAAAGAAGGATCAGCTCCAGGAGAATTCACTTGGCTAATGGGAATAGCAGTAGATGATTTATGTTCTATTGTAACAGTAGATTGGAAGCAGCATAACATGATACAGCTCTTCTCACCTCTCTGAGTCTCTATTTTTTATTTTATGTCTTATCATTCATTATACTCTACTAGCTTAGAATTTTTGTATTTATCTCTAAGTATTCTTGTTTGAAAATATACCCTGAACGATAGTATTCAGCCAAAGCTAAAATTTCCATACAAATAGTAGTGATCTCTTCAATTCTTGACTGCCTATTCTGTAAAACTGTAACATGTAGAGTATATCCTATGGCCAAAGGGGCGTTCAAACGTTACGTAGCGCAACAAGGGGAGGGGGAGTGGTATGCGATGTGTGACAGCCTTATTCTTTTTGTATTATAAACGGTGAAATGTGTCACACAGGGAGTTGGGGTCAAAATTTGGCCTCTTGGTCACGTGCGGTCGCTAGTACATTTCCGGTGGTCCTATGCTACACTACACACCATGTACTAGCTCAAACTGTCCCCAGTCCATGCACTAACGTGTGCTTAGATGTTTATTGTAATGATATAGGCTAATACTAAGGATAACCTAGCCTCTTAATTAGTTCAGACGTATGCTTACAGACAGGGTTTCATCCAGGATTATGCAACGCGCCTACAGGTGCATGAATTTCAGCGAATATAGATCTAGACGCGTCAAAATTCGAGCAAGATCCCATATCATAATACTATATGTATGCTCTAGGTGCGCGTAAAAATGAGGTGGAAAGTTTTAGGTGTATGGTTCAGAATTGCTGCATGAAACCCTGCTTACAGATATTTGTATCTACATTACTTGGGGAAACTAGACAATACATATTAGCCACTGATTATTAATTTACAAAATTATTATTAATTAAACTTTCAAGGATGAAGATTCATATAATCGATTCTTTAGGAGATTTGTTATTTGTTTAATAAAAATATTCTCGGTTTACCATTGATTACTCCCGGAATATCACTTGTAGTTATCTGTACATGTAGTGGTGATATTGGTCTTTTGGTTGGAATTTATTCCTCCTTTTCGGTAGTGCTATCGTGTATTGGTATTGGTCCATTGATGTATATTATTTTGTTTTTTCATGCATATTAGTGTGTTGTAGGAAAGATTGAGAAAAACCAAATGAACCAGATAGTAGTAGTAGTAGATGGAGAAGAAATAGCTATCATTTGGTTGGTGGAAGATTTGGAGGAGGTGGTGGAAGAGGAGGTTATGTTGGTGGTTGTGGTTGAAATTAGGTTGCAAAAGTTCGACGTACTTTTGAGAGAAAGGGTGTTCACCAATGTTTTGTGCTCTTTCAGTCATCAAATGACTACCAAATGTAATGTGTATGTGTGAGTACTGGAATGTTCTCAGTGTGCCCGACTTATTTTTAAGATTTATATATTTTCTGTAAATATTTTTCTGATACAGGATATCCATAGAAAAATGAGTGAACCCAGGTTGTGAACCGCCGTCCTATAACTTGGAAGCTTTCAACGAAATGAATCCGCTGTCCGCAGCACTTCGTTATAACGAGAGTTTACTGTATTATGTGTAATTGATATCTATTCGCATAAGAACAGTATCTAATAATATTTGAGATATATTTAGACACACATTATGTAATACGGATACCTGTAATAGATATATTATACTCTATACACACAATATGTATAAGTCACTTTATAGTTCTATATTATACTAGAATTTCCATGTATCGTTTGCCATAATTGTTGCATTTATGGATTTCTATCCCCCTTGTGTGACGAAAATGGTCCCACCTAAGAAGTAATTAACCATGGACATTTATCTATTTTGAAACTATGCATAAACTATTATTAACTTCATACTTACCAAGGTTGAAATCGATCGAACCGAATATCAGTATTCATGAATAGTTGCTTGACCGAATACTGATATTATTCGGTTGGTAACCGAATATTGAACTATTCAATTGCAACCTTGATACTTACCAACTGTCCCTCCTTTCTGATATGTGTTTAAGCTAATGTCTCACAAATATATCTTAAGATGATATATCATTATACCAGATGGATAAAAACTTATCCACTGAAGAGATGTTGCAAGAAGTAAATCCTCAATTTATTGCAGGCAATGAGCTCCAGTTATAAAAAATATGCAAATCACTGCATGAAACTTATGATTGTAAGGTAGTATTTGCAACTCTCTATCATCCGTAAACTCATGAATTAGTTGAGCCGTCTTATAAGGCCATTAATCAAAGCCCTAGTAAAATCGTTAAACGAAAGAATGAAAACTGGTCACAATTTCTAGGAGAGGAAACATTCTCTATCAACATTAGACCAAAAGCAACACGTAGGAAACTTCGACTTCCCATACAAGCACTAACCCAAACACATCAGTATGAAGAAGAAACCCCTATTATATGATTAGGATATACAGTGGAACCCCGCTTAACGGCCACCCCAGAATAGCGGCCACCTCGATATACCGGCCACTGTTTAAAGTCCCGTTTAATATACTATAGACATTAACATTAATTTATTTCAGAATTCCGGCCACACTATTAGAACGAAACCCTATTTTAACCTCAGAATTACGGCCAATCTTAACAATAGGAATCACTATTGGATGTTTGAAACGAAAACAATTTCTGGACAATTAAATAACAATACATTGGAGTGTATACATATAAATGCAAAGCAGATTAATGAGACAGTAATCCATACATTATTAATGGCATCGAGCATATCTTCTATTGAAGATAGAGTTAACGAAAAGACCATTTCTGCATGTTTTTCAGATAGCAAACAATCAAAGTTAGATGCATATTTTAACTAATAATTATGTATTAGCATGTTATAATTATTATAGTATGGTAAATATTAATAGAATATGGTTTCTTTCAAAAAGTTTCACAATTACGGCCATTTTTCTCGGTCCCGTGGGTGACCGTATTTCCGGGGTTCCACTGTACTATGAAATTAGCTCTCGCAGTTGTTCTAAATAGCTCTTTGGTATTAACTACACTCCTTTAGTAAGGATTATTGAAAATGGAGGCTAATATTTGAGGGAAATAGGATTTTCCACCAAAAGCCCAGGGCCAGTCTGCAATCATTTCCTAAATGGGTACATAATGATATATTAAAGTCATATGGTGATGATTATTTAATTATTCGTTGAAATAATGACTGAGGCATCTTGGACCTTGAGGTCCAGGCCAACAGGCCTTCCGCCCCATTAATTAGTGCTGTTACCACACAAAAACGATATTAAAATATGAAGCAAAGTTTGTTAATAATACAAAGAGCATAAAACACAATACACGTACTAGTTCTGTAGTAAATTGAATAATCACAGAAGTAATCTGAGATAATTATATAACAGGATAGATAGGTTTGTCACAAGAAATAGCTACAAGGGGAAAGTTAAAGAGTCACTAGAATATCTGTATGGCATAATTAGGATTATGAGATGCTACCAGAAGCCTCCCTTCCTGGTTAATATATATTCCAGTGGGTTTGATAAACTCTCCTCTCTCTTGTCCTTCCTTTCCTATCTTGTGAATTAATTCCCCTTCATGTGAAAACACACATACACAATGAGCATCACAGTCAGTAATAAGAATATTAGCAAATTCATCCACGAACAAACAGACTGGATATATTATTAGTTTCCTTACTCCTGTAGTAATCATATGACGAATTGATTCGTGAGCATAATTATAAATAATCAAGCAAGGATCACTACTACACAGGACAACAACCTCAGTAGAGGTTAGCTTAACATCTCTAGCTCCATAAATATCAGGAATGAAAGAATTAAATGACAAGTCTAGGTTCAAGCATTGAACTCTGTCATTATTGAATTCCGTAACATAAATGCTATTCTTATCAATAGAGATATCTATGCCTGATGGACAGTCAAATTCTAATTCATTCTTTCCTTTACTTCCGACAGAATGCAATAACTGCCCTCTCATAGAATATACATTCATGCAACAGCTACCTAACTGTGTTACATATACCTTGTCCTGTGCTATACATATACTAGCTGGACCATCCATCTTGTGATCGAATAGGAATACAAAATCATAAGAACTATTAAATACCTGTACTCTATCCCATGCTACATCACATATGTAGATATTGTTAGTCAAAGGATCTATAGCTATTCTACCAGGGATATAAAACACACCAGATGATTTGTCCTCTGTACTATGTCTCCCAAACACCTCTACAGGTTGAGACATATTCTTGTAGTCTGATGTCTTGGTCTTCCTGGGATTAAGTCGTAATCTACCAGTTTCTCCAAGTCTCTTCTCCAGCAACTCATCCCATTCCAAACCCACGTTTTTATAGGTAAGACGAATTGTCTCGAGTTTCGTCTCTAGTTCTTTAATTCTTTCATCCATGAGAGCAACACTCTGATCTAGAACATCTTTCCCCGTGTTCCCTTTTAGAGCAGACAAGAATTCTTTGGAGGTCACCATTTGTTTCTTTTCCTCCTCCATTCCCTCTCCAGTATAATCATATAATAAGACTTGTAATTCTTCTAAGAGGTTTCTCTCTCTGTCTTGCAGAACCTTGTGTGCCCTAATAAACCTCTCAGTGATTTCTCTGCGAACTCTCTCTACCTGAGAGGGAAAACTCTCATCAAACTGGGTGGTGCTAACACTAGCCATTATAGAATCGCGAAAATAATCTGAAAACAAAATAATATTAGAAAATATTAAATATAATCTTAACATTGAATTGGTTACAAACATTATGGTTCTGTAATAATAATTACTTTTCAATGAAATCTGATATAAAATAAAAATAGATATAATCTCTTGAATAATATTTGTATACGAGTAATGTAATACTTACCAAATATTATTATTATTATTATTATTATTATTATTATTATTATTATTATTATTATTATTATTATTATTATTATTATTATTATTATTATTATTATTATTATTATTACTTTTGTATTTCATCCTAAATCCCTAGATTTTCAATGTTTATCCGGAATTTCACGTTATTTCCCCTATTTCACCCAAAATATACAGAAATATAGCAAAACTTGAATCATTTTCAATATTCCCCTCGATCGTAGTATACCAGTATAGTCGTTGAAAGTATCATTCTACACCAATATTGAAATTTGTTTACTTTATGTACCAAAATTAAACAAATATTGGCAATATGTTGTTTACATACCATATTCGGACTCAACATGCTCGAATACCCCAGGATAGTCGTTGAAAGTATGATTCTACCTCAATTTTGAAATTTCTTTTCTTAATATTCATACAAACAACAATACATTTACGCATGAGAAACTTGAAAATGTGAAATCAAATTTATTTGTTTATATTTGTCACTGAAACTGGGCTAATTCATAGATTCAATTTTCAATAACTGGGAAAGATAACGGCGTTCAACTGAGATTTTTCCCAGTTTTTGACAATAGAATACTATCTGTATTTATATTCATAAATTTTTGGCTCCTATCAAGCATTTCACGTAAAAATCAAAAATTGCTACAAAGTTTGTTTCTTAATTACAAAAGAGGTAAATTTCAATGAAACGTTTTCGCATCTTTCGTAAACCAGAATTTTTTCGAATAAATTAGCTATAAGTGAGAGTTAAGTATATATTTTCGTTTGGGACTTCATTTTCCACAAAACTGAGAGGTTGAAGCTCCTTCTCTTTCAAAACAATTGCTCTACGATAACCGTTCACGGCTGAAGTCTTATGTCTTCCAACAGTGTAATTGAATATACTTAACTTCGACCATATTTTCAATCAAAACATTCATAAATCATACTGTTATATGAATTTGGGTTTATAACTTTCTTTCATCTTCCAGTCCCCGATGTTTAATGAGGCTCCGACGCGTGTTTAGAGATTTATGGGAAAAATATTCACTTGTGTGAGTCATATAACTTTAGGCATGTTACCATAAATGGTGTTTGTGTGTGTGTACCTTACAGGAATTCTGTACTTCCAGGAAATCTAATGCTCAGACACTGAAAATAATGCAATACATTATTAATATACTAAAATATTTTTCATTATTTTAGAAATCATAAAGGATGTATTATATTTCTAACTAATACAGTAAATTATCCTCTGTAATGCTTGTATTATTATATAATGAAAATTATTGAATGAATCAATCAACAAAAATCTAAAATGTTGAGGAATTCTGAAATAATGGAATTCTATTGTAAAGTTGTATTATTCTTTCTGATAATTGCTACAATAATTCTGACTAAATCAGGTAAGTATTACAAATGTATTCTAGACCAGAAATAGATGTTATGGGAGATAGAACCTGTCACCATTTTCCATAACCCGATCCGATCGATCGAGTACGAAACTCGACTCGACCTGGCAAGCATTCGATCTATCACCTTGCAATAGCTAATACAGACTTCTAAACCTTGTTCAATTCATAGAGAAACTAAATATATGTTAGGTGTCAGGAATTAACTAATGCACACTCCATCTTACGCTACTAATGGGTATGTACTATTTTCGATTCATCATCATTACTATTTCACACAATGGCTTGATAAATTTCGCGGTAATTTCATGATGAATGATTTGCAGAATTATATACCAATTCTTCTTTGTACATGGACTTGCAGACACCACATGTTTTTTACTCATCTTGCAAAGTTAAACTTTTAGAAGTATTCAGGGAAGATGACCTTATAAAAAGAGCTTAAAATTAAGATTTTTCATGGAATTTTACAAATTTTATCATCCTCTTGACTAAGTTAGACATTTTGTGGGTTTTATGATGTTGCCCATAGTATTATCTCGAATATATTTGGATAATAAGCTACATCGTCCTCCCTGTTACATAGAATTGATATATACAATATTTACCAGCTCTTGTACTGTTTTTCTGGATATTATCCGAGAAATCCCTGGATTTTCTATGCTAATTATATGATTTTTCCCTCATTTATCAGGACAAAAGCCCGAAATTTCCCATATATTCCCTGGATTTAGCAATTTTTCCACAGGATCATAGGTCAAACTCCAGGGATAATGCAGGGACGCCGCCACGATTTTCATCTAGGGGGGGAAAAGAAATTCCAAAGGGGGGCAAGGGTTTACCAGGGGGATTGCCCCCCGTGGCGACGTCCCTGCAACTATGATATATCCCACAGTAGTTGATAATCAAAATTTGACTCAAGTTTAGATCGTTTTGTAATTCAATTATTCTTATCCATAGTTCGAAATAATGCTAATGTATTTTATCAAGTTGTGGTTACATTTTAATACTAGCCGCTTCGCTTGCTCGCGACTCGGCACTTCGTGCCTCGATGTTGGTAAAGTATAAATTTAAAAATTGAATTAATAAATGAATATTTCAAGCATTTGTTTACTTTGTATTCATAAAAACAACGAATAAATTTGCATATGGTTAATTCGTAAGTGTGAAATTCTGATTTGGCATACTCGATTACCCCAATGTAATTGTTTACTTTCCAATATCGTCAACTGGAGGATATATTATTCCCAATATTATCTACGCAGGTCTTCATCCCATATTATTATAATACAAAGTGGACAAACAAACAAACATACATGTATAATAATTAAGTTTTGATAATATAGATAATTAATACTTTTATTAGTTAGCGTACCTAATTTACGAGTCGTGACGGTCCCAGAAATGCATATACCCTAAACATATATGATATATCATAGCCTTCTAAACATGAGGGCTAACCGTAACTGGAAGTTTTGGCACCAGGGATGCAGTATTAGCCTAAAGAATTTATACACAGGGTTTCATTATTGCAGAAAAATGCATTTTGCCTGAATAAATGTATTACATTTTTGTAGGACATCAAATTTTACACCAAGAAATGCTAAAAATTTTCAGTAATGTGTCAAAATATGTAATAATTTAGTAAAATATGTCATTCTTGAACATTTGATAGCTAATGTTATAATGCTCATATTCTCAGCTAATGCAATTAAGTTAGATAATCCAAGTTAATTCCAATTCAATCACCTTGGTGAGTTATATAGGCACTTGGTAACACGTAGGGACGTCAGGGAAACTCCCAACAAACTCTCAGGTCCAAGATCCAATGCTAATGCCATGAAAATCAATCACTGGCATCCAATTAGTGGAAAAATAACTGCTCATATTCTTGGTTGCCATAACTGTGAAACAAAGACTAATGCTAGTAACGTCTACTCCTGAAAAGAGTAGGACTATTGCCAGTATTTAGAGTACGACTAACATCTACTCATGAAAAAGATAAAATAGCTATTTTATAGGTAGGACTAACACCTACAAATCAGAATTGGGACTAACGCTTACATGTAGAGTAGGACTAACGACGGTCCCCCATTGAATATGCCTAAAAGACTGTCATCCATGGTCTTTACCGTAACTCAACAACGAGGCAACTTTTGAATGACAATTTTTTGACATTTTTTATATAAGTATCTATAAATCATTCATTAGTTCACTTTGAGTTGGTATAAGCAATATTTAACGTTCTACAAGTCATCAAAGAATGACATATTTTGCTAAATAAATGCTTACTAGACACATATTTTGACGCATTCCTGAAAGTTTTAGCATTTATTGGTGTAAAATTTGATGTTCTACAAATGTACATTACATTTATTAGTGCCAAGATGCACCTTTTCTATACAAAAGAAACCATGTATATAAATACTTGCAGCTACTCCTGCATCCCTAGTACTTTTACTGTTAGGCCTTATATTTAGTAGGCTATGGATATATCAATACGAGTATTGCCAACCTGATTAGAGAAAATAGGGAGATGTCCCGAAAAAATCAGAAAAATTGTAGGTATATGTCACAAACTGTTGGTCAATTTCAAACTACTGTACTAAATCTCTCTCTTTAGCTCAAGCAACAACTCCAAATATTTCTCTAATATATGACGATACGATCTTTGGATACTTCATAGTGAGCCCAATAAATTGGCCAGATGCTGAAGTAGAATGCAATAACTGGGGAGGAAATCTTGCTACAATCAAGTCAGCAGAAGAAGACAACTTATTGTTTTATAGTACACAAGGACCTGATACAGACTATATTTCATGTTATATAGGTCTAAATGATATAGATGTAGAGGCTGATACGAATGCTAGTGAATTTAAATGGGTAGATGGTAGTAACAGTACTTATAGGAACTTCGATCCAAATCCTGGTATACCAAGTCCCTCAGATAAATTTCCTAATTGTGATTGTGTTAGATTCAGATATAACAATCTAGCAGGAGTATTATCAACCGGCTGGATTAATAGACGTTGTGAACTTACTAGGTCTTGTTACTTCTGCAACAAAGTAGGTAAATGAGTGTAGTAAAAATAAGCCTCAAAACTACATTTCCGTTGGCCAGCATATTTAGGTCTAATCCCAGTATATTGGAGCATCATACATTCAAATTCCTGGAATTTTCCTGGAGATAAGTTTCAAAGTCCTTGACAAGATCCTGTACAATATATTTATGATTATTTGACAAGCATTTATATAAAAATATACATGGATGTTCAATTTTGTAATAGAAATAGCGTGAGACCTCATTGAACATTGCAAAGCTGCCGCTGGTATTGGTAACCAGTTTAAGAATTGATGTGTATTTTTCAGAAAAGTTAGAGACATAGCTATGTGATAGCAAGAATATATATTAGTGCATGCAGGTTCTAAAATGAGTTATGATGTATTATGTGTAGCAATAGTATATTGTGGGTAAAATTCGATATCTCAGGGAGTTGATTTCTAATCACATAATTTCACATCCGACTAATCAAAATAATGATCTCGAGAATCCTGTATTTGATGTATAAAATCCTGGACAATGGTCACACTAAAATAATACAAATAAGAAGGAAAACACTGAACTGTGAAAATATAATATAATGTATTTTGTTCTTTCAATTTACTAAACTGTTGAAAATACTTTTATTCAATCTAGTTACTTAATTCGATAGGTAACTCACAAGGATGTGATCTGATCTATAATGGATCTTGCTATCGATTATTTGAAGTGAGTACTGGAATCAACTGGTTAGATGCTCAATCTAGTTGTGCTATATGGGGTGGTGACTTGACTAGTATTACTACAGAGAGAGAGAATAATTACTTATACACTATTATCCCTGATACAGTGAGTAATTGCTGGATAGGATTGAATGATAGAGATGGAGATGGAATATATTCCTGGATTGATGGTTCAGTATATAGTCATACAAACTGGACAGGGAGTGAACCATCTTTTAGTAATGAAGATTGTGTTGAAATAATAAGAGCTGGAGAGGGTAGTTGGGAGACTGTAAGCTGCGAAATCACGATAAATACTTTTCTATGCAAGAGACCTTCATCTGTAACAACAGGTCAGTATAATGCGAATGCTACAATTCCATATAAATAGTAGCTATTGGATACAATATATTAATACATATCATGTTTTAGCTGTGGGATTTGGACAACTTACTAATGGAGGATTAGACTTTGGGACAATTAGCGACAACGAATTCTTTTTCACTTCACGTACATTAGCTTTTGGAGGAGAAGAGAGCAATGTTATCATATGGAATTTTTCAGAAAACTCAGATTTATCAGATATTGAAGTACTTACAGCAACATATAGTAATGCGGAAACTGGATGGAGCTGGTTAGCAGTTGATATTACCAAACAAGGATATTATCAGTGTCAAGTCGGTTCAGTAACTTATACGATTGGTTTATATGATAATTCATTAACAACCGGTGAGTATATCTTTGTGTGATATTTTCTATATATTATTATTCAGGGTAGGCAAGCTACGGCCCGCGGGCCGGATCCGACCCGCTTGTGATCTTGAACCGGCCCGCCTGGCTTAAGTTGTTTGAGTACTCAAATTATTTGATCACTGTATTACTCTTCTCACGTATTCGGAAATTCCGTCCCCATGGAAAATTTGAATACTATTTGTTAATTATTATGCATAATTATTGTTTTATTTTTCAATTCGCTAGTAGAGTTTCTCTAATAAATTAGGACATGGAACGTAGTCGTAGGTCAATACGGCCCGCATAAAATTTGGAATTAGAATGCGGCCCGCGCAGAAACCTGTTCTTACCCCACTTATTAATCTATTGAAATTCCATTCTTCCATTTAGTTGCAACAGAAGGTACTCCATATGTATATATAGTAGGAGTAGATAGAGAGGATGTATTACTGTTATGCGATCCTGTTGTCAGTGATGATTTAAGTATGCTGAAGTGGTCTCTAACAGGTAGTGGAGATTTCCTGAATCCTATCAACATATACAATGAGAGGAATACTTTACCAGAACAATCTACTGGAATAAATTGTGTCAGAGATTCAAGTATAATATATTCAAACTTTATCAGCTTGCAAGGTAACTATTTATTCAATAATTATTGTTTCATTATCTGATATGTAGTGTACAGGGGAACATATTAGTAACGGTTACATGATGCGGAAAGATCGTATTAGTCTCCATTTGCATGTGTTACATTGTAGGTTCCACTATATCTATATGAATATTGTGTTTATTTAGTTCCAGAATTAACAATTCACATTGGTAGCATCAGTGCTAGTAAATTCACAGCTGTCTGTCCAGCTATGAATGAGCTTGCTATCCCATTATCAACACAAGATATTACTCTCTCTACCAATATTGTTGGAAAATGGACTGTTCTAGGGCTTGCAAACCCCACTCGATCTAATATATCAATTGATAATTTCATGGAAGGAAATGCTGGGCTATACGAATTCTATATTAACAACTGGGATGGAGTTGATGTGTGTGCTATACAAATTACTCTTTCATCTTCACCAGCTATTACAGGTAATAGTACATGATATATGTAATTAATTTTACACTCGTGGATATCAAAATTTGATGATGAATATAATAATAATCTTGTTTGTTAGAAAGGAACCCAGAAGAAGAATTTATATTAGATGATAACACTTTTGGATATTTTACAATTTCTCCAGTCATAAACTGGATAACTGCACAACTCTATTGCATCAACTGGGGAGGAAATCTTGCTACAATCAAGTCAGCAGAAGAGGATAGCTTATTGTTCTATAGCATAACAGATTTAGATAATGCTTTTTCATGTTTTATAGGTCTAAATGATATAGATGTAGAAGCTGGTACTGATGCTAGCGCATTTGTATGGATAGATGGTAGTGCAAGTACTTATAGGAACTTCGATTCACTTATTGGAATAAATCCCGGAGATTCAAATGCTCCATGGGACTGTGTTAGATTCAGATACAGGAGCGCGCAGGAGTATTATCAACAGGTTGGATTAATCGAGGTTGTCAAACCCGTAGAAGTTGTTATTTCTGCAGTCAATCAGGTAAGTGATCGGAAATACCGATTTCGTTATATGGCAATTCGTTTCACTTCATTACATTACTGTGATTTTGTGACAACCAAATAATAGATTATTATCAATGAAACTATTAATTATATGCAAGAATGTGAGAAATATATGTCAAATGTAATTCTGTTCTTTCAACCCACCAAACTCAAGATATTTTCCATATTTGATAGGTAACTCACAAGGATGTGATCTGATCTATAATGGATTTTGCTATCGATTATTTAAAGTAAGTACTGGAATCAACTGGTTAGATGCTCAATCTAGTTGTGCTGTATGGGGTGGTGACTTGACTAGTATTACTACAGAGAGAGAGAATAACTACTTATACACTACTATCCCTGATACAGTGAGTAATTGCTGGATAGGATTGAATGATAGAGATGGAGATGGATCTTATACCTGGACTGATGGTTTAGTATATAATCATATGAACTGGACAGGAAGTGCACCATCTGTCAGTGATGAAGATTGTGTTGAAATCATCAATGCTGAAGAGGGTAGTTGGGGCACCCTGGGCTGTAAAATGACGAGATATGCTTTTCTATGCAAAAGACCTTCAAATGTAACATCAGGTCAGTATATTATTCATCCACATACATATTAGCTTCAGTAGTGTTCGTCTATTAGCAATAGCCTTATTAGCAAGATTCGCCTAATAGCAAGTTTGTTTTAAGGTTCACAATGGCCCCAAATTGCATTAATTATGTTCACTTATTAGCAAGCTCGCCCTATAAGCAAGTTTTCTCAAAAACACGACTTGCTAATAACTTAATAAAGGAACCTTTAGTTCGTTTACTAACAAGAACTTGTTATAATGAAATTATTCTGTAATATAGTAGTAAACCTAATTTACATTCTTCAATTTAGAGGAAATTGTGGTTGCTTTTACGTATTATATTATCTCATACACGTATGTACGTGTAGATACAACAATAGTATTTATCAAATTGATTGAGTTGCTCTATTAGCAAGTGCGCCTATTAGCAAGTTTTCTTGTGCAAAATTCGACTTGCTAGTAAGCGAACTCCACTGTATTTGATTATGTGAATATATCTATTTCATGCTTTAGTAGGAGGATTTGGGCATCTAATTAACGAGGGATTATACTTTAAAACAATTAGTGAAAACACATTCTTGTTCACTTCACGTACATTAGTTTATGGAGGAGAAGAGGAAACTGAAATTATATGGATATTTTCAGAGAATTCAGATCTATCACCTAGTCAAACACTACTAGCAACCTATGAGAATATGGAAGCTGGATGGAGCTGACTAGCAGCTGATATTACCCAACAAGGATATTATCAGTGTCAAGCCAATTCATTAACTTATACGATTGGGTTATACAATCCATCCTTAACAACAGGTCAGCATGTTTGGCACTCTTTGATTAGCCTAACTCATTTATCACTCTAATCTCCCATCTAGTTGCTGTATCTGAAACTACATACAACTATACAGTAGGAGTAGACAGACAGAATGTATTACTGCTATGCGATCCGATGGATAGTGGTAACCTGTCTCTGTTAATATGGTCTGTAGAGGGTAGTGATACTCTTCCCAATCCAATCAACATATACAAAATGATTGGTGATAAGTCAATCGGTTACTATAGCATCAATTGTTCGAGAGATGGAGAAGAAATATCAAAAACAAAATTAATTATAGAGGTAGTCTTACTACGTAAAGTAATATTGTTATCCAATTATCCTCACATTATTTCCTCTAGTACCACAAATAATCCTCCAATATGGTGATCTCATTATTGGAAAAGTTTCATCAGTTTACCCGGTCATGAATAATATAGAAATTCCTATTGGTATCAAGAACATTTCTATTTCAAATAACATTGAGGGTAGATGGATGCTACCTGATGGAAGCTATCAATTCTTTACTCTAGCAATTTCAACTTTCACATCACAGAATAATGGCGTATATAAGTTATATATTACCAACTGGGATGGGCTAGAAGTCTGTGCAATACAGATCAATATTACTGTAACAATTGATGGAATAGGTAATAGCGATTTAATAGTAATATCTTCGCATTCTACACAGGGAATATACCAATATGCGATCCATATTTACTGTGTGTGTTTTTCTAGAAGAAATAACCAACTTTAACATTCCTTTACAAGTGAACTATACTGTTGGTTCTATTATTGATAGACTCTACTATTCAAACACAGAAATTCCAGATACTAAAATACGTTGGACAACAGACACTGTAAACGATGGGGAAAATATGGAATACAGTATTGAGTACCCAAATCCAGTGTTATTAATTGCAGTATTCTCTAATGTGGGAGCAGGTTTACATACAATAACTTCGTTCTATAGGATGAGTCCAGTCACTTCTCTAGGAAATCTCCAGCTAGCAATCAAAGGTTTGTTGATATTATATATTAAATCATTAAATTATCTATCATATATTTACAGATACAGTAGAAGTAACAATCAGTTATGAAGGGTACACCTTTACCACAAGTGATATTAGTAATGAATTATTTCCATCTCCACAAGTAATCAGTATACATCAAGGAACCAAAGATATTACGTTAACCTGCACTCTACCTGAATGTGTATGGATGATATCAAATGAAAAAGATACAATCATTGCATCTACATATAGCATATCTGAAATACCTTCTAACTTTAAAGAGACTTTCTCATTGGTTCGTTCTACAAGTTCTGGCGTAGAATATACCACAGTACATATTTCTATACAAACTCTAACAGAAGCAGCAGCAAACAGTGCATTACTACCGATAATAATCATTGTGCTATTATCGATCACATGTATAATTGTAGCTACAAGTATTCTAGTTCCAATATTCATCTTTCTACACGTAAAGAGAAGAAGACCAACAAAGGCAAAAGTATCTAAACGTCCTAAACCCTCCAAATCCTATATAACAGGTAATGAAAGTAATCTTGGTTATGCAAATTTATCGGAAATCAATCCACAACCTAAAGAGTGCATAGATCTCTCATCTGTAAATACAAATCCTGAGTATATGACGGTAGATGAGACATCATTAACTACTCTAGACGCACCCACTAATCCCAATGAACGAAGTTATGCTAATTTGTCAAATATTCAACGTGAAAATATTCCAAACCAAAATGCAACAAAAAAAGAGAAAAGTGGCTATTTAGAAATGAAGGAAGAGCTATCTTATGAAAACTACCCATCCATTAGTTCGGTAAAGGAAGAAAGATTCATAGCAAAATTCATACCAATAACAGAATTTCCTACAATGTATGGACAGTATGTAGAATCTGGAATAGGAAATGATTCATTATTTTCTGTGGAATTTGAAAAGTTAAATGAAGAATCTAAGAAGGCTGTTGTACCAGAAAGTAGAGAGGCATTGAAAGAGGAAAATTTTCAAAAGAATCCAATTAAAAACATTCTACCATTTGATGAAAACAGGGTTGTATTAGATTCTACACACTTTGACTGTAATTTTATCAATGCTAGTTGGTTAGAAAGTTATCGATTCATTGCTACCATCAATCCAACTAAAGAGACACATCTAGATTTCCTACAAATGATCTATCAAACAGAAGCTAGTATGGTGATAATGCTGACTACAAGAAAGGAGAAAGCTAAGATACTCAGTGGAATATCTAATCGTGTCTGTTACTGGCCTAAGAAGGATGAACCTATCAATTGTGGACCTTTTGTTTCTACTTTGATAAATTCGACTGAAAAGAATGCATTTGTGAAACAGGAAATATGTTTGAAGAATACTTTAGCAGGAAAGGAACACTCATTCACTCAGTGTATATCTCCAATATGGAATGAAGATGGTACAGTGAATGATGTAGTGTGTGCTATCGCCCTTCTGAACAGAATTATGAAACAGAAACAAGACTCCAATAATGTTCCTATTATTATACATTGTGAAGATGGTATCTCTAAGACTGGCATCATAATGACAGTGTTGAATTCTATCAGAGAACTTAACATAAGAAAATCAATTAACATCTTCAATGTTGTTAAGAACTTGCGTAAACAAAGAATGAACAATGTTCCTACCTTGGTAAGTATTTGATAACTGTCATATACATTCCTATCTTCGTTTATATGAAAATATATTGTTTTGACGATATATTTCAATGATTTCACACCACTACGGAAATATCTCAAAGATTCTTTTTGGATTCTCGGTATCAGTTTTCTATTTTAATTCCTTGCGAATATTTCTATACCTATCTATTCAAAGGGAAAGTATACCTTACAATTCTTATACTTCTCCCAGTGGTCGGAACTATTTGATATTTTTTACTGCGAATCTGGATCGTGTGTAGATCTCTGGCGGGCCAAATCTACTTCACAGCGGTGTGGGGAAATTAACGTTTGGGTGCAAATATCATAAAAACATTACAAATAGGGCTATTTAATGTATACATCATGTTAAAAACATGTAATAGATACTATTTATACAATAATTGATATAACTATTCGAGTGTACTTTGCCCTTATGGCTAGATGGTTTGAAGACATGGCTATGGAATGCTAGTCAAAGTGCTAAATAATGATAGAACTCTAAAATTTTACAACGTATCCATAAGATAGAGAACTATCGAATAATGCAATAACATCACTTTGTGGGGTAAACGGGAAAACTGTGGAAGTGCAGGGCAAACCGTTCCCTTCAAGTCCACCAATGTTGTCACATTTTACAGCCCAATTATCTAGTATTACTTTGTATGACTAGTTTGAATGTTTCCATATTCTATTCGATAAGTAATTATAATTCGACAGAACGCGAGTCCATCTATAATACCCTTATACCAATTCTTCACACTATATTTCTATTATCTATTCCTCTTCTAGGCATGTTATACAACTTGCTATTCGCTTCTAAACGAATATTGTTCTATTCATCTCTAATATACATCGTGATGTTTAAATATTTGTGGATACTTTTCTATTATGTTTCTTGTTTTTGTTGTTATACATATACGTATATACATAAATTACTAGTTGTATATTCTTGTGTTCTGATAGACAATGAGACATGTTTAATGATAGTTATGATTGTTTGTCATGTGAATCAGTTTCATATTCTACTTGCTTACCAAATTTTGGTGGATTTGAGAAATACAGTGAAAGCTCTTAATACAAACATGATTACTATGAATTTCCAGATAAGACGAACAATGAATTTCTAGTTAAGAAATTCATAGCTAAGTGTATGTTAACTAAATTATCATGAAAAGATTGTTTAATAATTGCTAATAATTGCATCATCAATTAATATTTACGTACGTTAGCAGAGCATAATGATCCAATAATAACCTACTAATGTGCTACCATATGGGTGCACTTTCACAAAGTGTCTAAAAAAGTGCATATTCGTGCCCACACAACCATGAGCAGGAAAAATATGGAAACGTAAATGCAATCATAGAAGATGGATAACAGGTTCATAATCATTGTTTCTTCCTATAGGATAGGGAATATTCCATTTTTTGAACGTGGCAATATAAATCATGGAATTATAAATTAGAGAAGATAATGAAAAGTTTTAGGTTACATTTATAAGATTCTAGTATCAAGTTAGCCAGTGTATATGATTAATATGAAAGTCATTATGTTAGTCCATCGTAGTTATTGTGTCAGTTTCATCACAGCAATGATTGTGTACGTCACCCAAATTGAGCGGGCGATTATGATGATTGTACGGGGAGGGGCTACTATTTGAGTAAATGTGGTATATGAATCGGCAAAGATGACAAACCAGCAAAATAAAATAGTGTACCTCAGTTTGAATAACCAAGTTGTTTATCAATATAGGTTGGATGTGTCCAGAATCCAAGCCAAAGATTAATTGCATTATTATGGCTTCTTCGTAATGCAATTTAGATACAAATAACAAATACAAATTTGTGTTCCTCTTCATTATGATCATAAATCTTCAACCGTGATCGACAGATATATCTAGTTGTGTAGCCAATACTTTTCCTGTAAGCACTGTCCTATTATTAAGCAATTGGGCTATTATACACACAAATTACCATACAAACCATCACTTTATGGCCATGTCGATGAAAACGGTTGCTAATAGGCGGATTCCACAATATTTACTGAAGTGCTTACCTACAGACGTAATATATACAATATTTACCTGTAGCAGAAATGTCAATCTGTATCGATACATCTCCGTTTACATCACCAGCATAAAATTTGTACAATCCAACATAGGCGACAGTGAAAACATCAAAATTGATTGTATTATCGGTACTATATGTTTTGTCAGGTCTCTGCCATATCCCTGTTATATTAGCTTCTAAAGTAACATCCTGAGTTAGTACAATAATTTCTGCAGTGTTGCTGTTAGGAGGTAAGGTTGTGTAAGGGGTGCTGGTGGTTGATATTGTTATTTGAGAATCTAGAAAATTAAGAAATCATAAATCCCATCAAAACTCTTACGAAATAATTAAATATCCTCCCCTTCTATATATTATAAATAAGTAATTTTCGATTTATACTTGTGTACTCAGCAAAATGAGTACGAATCTAACTGCTAATAGTATACACAATGGTTATTGCTTATAAGAACACCCTTGGGAGTAGCAATATATGTTCTCATAACCGTTTTCAAGAGGATGGTTCCTATATTCGATAACCAGTGTTCTTATAAGCAATACCCAGTAAATTCACATATATTAATTACCTTGTCCAATAACTGACAATATCTGCAGCACAAATATTACCAAAATAAACAAATAATCTGTTCTCATTCCTTCACCATAAAATAATATCTTTCCAAACAGAACTTCTCCAATACACAAGTATTCTATTATTTAATAGTAATTTGAGTAATTTAACTCTCTGACTGCCTACAACACAGATAAATGTAAGAATATATCTCTAAAGTTAAATTTTCCATATACTGGTAGTCAGCAAACCTCAGTCAAATTACTTAATAATCTATCCCATATATTTGTATGCATAAAACGGAGAAATTAAATTGAGAATAATTGTATTAAGACTGGTAGAACTCCTCTTTAATGCTATACAGGAAAGTATTGGGAGGAATGAGGTTGATATTTTCCAAATTATCAAGAAATTGAGAAGTGAAAGAATGAATTCTATCCCAGAGTTGGTGAGTTACTATTTTTCTCACAACTTAATGCTTCAAACTAAAATTTGCATATTCGACCGAATTTCTTACATTG
Organism: Oopsacas minuta; assembly: GCA_024704765.1. NCBI lineage: Eukaryota > Metazoa > Porifera > Hexactinellida > Lyssacinosida > Leucopsacidae > Oopsacas > Oopsacas minuta. The sequence goes on along the minus strand of JAKMXF010000345.1, from coordinate 225,031 downwards.
AGCCATTTTCAGTGCGGAACTTTATATGTGTATATTTTCTAGAATCACTACTTATCTTGCTTCGCATTGAAGAATGAGTACTACTGTGATATTGCAATACTATAGTGAGTTGAAGAAAGAAGTGTATGATAAGAACCTGAACATTACCTGCTGCCATATTGTTTAATATTTTGTTCTTTTGATTATTTGTGTTGTATAATTATAGATTTGCCTGATTTCACCATAAATACTGAATGATAGTCAATCTATACAATAAAACGCAAAAACACAATACAATCTAAAAATCTCAGAGACCATAATACTGAGTATATAAGTAAATGTTGGACAAATGTATGCAGTTAGAAATGTATAGTACAATATTTGTTCATCAGAGAAAATCAGATAGCATAGCAAAGCTAGAGGAAATAGAAGAATAATAATGTGTAAACAGGCGAATTCGGAGTATTTTGCATGGCAAAAAGTTTGAAATGAGATATTAGCTATAATCCACATGAATCCACCAGAAATATATCCACTTACAATTCTAATACAATCGTCAGGGATATCTCACGATTAAAACATCTCAGATCTGGACATAAGCTAGTGTAATTAAGTCGAGTCGATTGATATGCAAACCTACAATAATTCTTGAATGAATGAAATATCTTAAATTTGAATTATAAACTCAAGTTCATGGATAAGACAACCCCAACAATTGACATGAATTATACTGCTATTAATAGTTGAACAAATGAAATGGTAAAATGAGTAAAGACGAATCAACAACATTTGGGATATCTTCCACAATATATTTGAAATTTTGCAATACAGGTGAGTATAGCAGTCTATGAACCGCGGCATAAATGACTCAATTTTGAAGCTCAGTAATAACTGCATAAAGTAATCTGCTTTGAGAATCACTGAAATCTCTTACATGTTGTTACCTAACTCATTATAGAGTTTATTAGAATATGAATGTTGCATATTAAACTCAAGAAAAGTAATTATCCAATATTATACTTTCAAAACGTAATCGAACCACTGAACTATCTTGCATGTTGCAATATATTCACTTAGTTCTCGTATTTCATTTGTAACTAATCTTCTTTGCATGTTGAATTTAGGAATAATAAATTGCAAGTTATGGAATATATTCATTGGTATTATAAGAACCAAACTAACTTGAACTGAGATGGGAACTAACTTTCATCAAGTTGTTCTATTGTTCACGATAAGTGCTTCACTTTCCGGCATCTTAACAGGTAACTATCTTATTATGTTTAAAATTTCTGACTTAGCTAATAGCAAATATGTATATACATGTGCGTACTTTTCGTAAACAGTCGAATCTTATTACCACAACTTTTACATGACGTGTACGTAGGGAACGTCTGTCATAAGGACCTTTGTCCAGCTACTGCACTTGGGGGTCGTTAATAAACAGAATTTGGTAAATATCATAGTTGACCCTAGTTCATACTAATTGCTGTAGAAGGCGGTCGGGTTGGTCAGGTTGGTCAGGTTTCTACCAAACCAATATTCATAGGATTATACTATTGATACGGGTCAAGCTACAACCCGAGAAAATAGCATTGGACGCCATAATTATCCACAATTCGCGGAGTTTAATTCAATGTATCCATGTTTGCTACCTGCTACGATATGCTTGGTTAAAGTTCCTTACAATATCGGAATGCAGGTTCTAGTAATCCCATTAAAGTTTGGACGATTAAATGGTGTATACTTAACGATGTAATAATTGTAGTATTTGTCCGACACATAACCTATAATTATAAGTAAATATTAGGATATATATGTAGAATGACTTTGTAAAATGGTTCGGTTGAATAGTTTTGTATAGAATTAGCTAGTCAATATACTAACGTATAAATTTAATAACATATTCTTAATCTCTTTCTTAAGCACAAACTCCTAATATTTCTCTAATATATGATGATACAACCTTTGGATACTTCATAGTGAGCCCAATAAATTGGCTAGATGCCGAATTAGAATGCAATAACTGGGGAGGAAATCTTGCTACAATCAAGTCAGGAGTAGAAGACAGCTTATTGTTCTATAGCATAACAGATTTAGATAATGCTTTTGCATGTTTAATTGGTCTAAATGATATAGATGTAGAGGCTGATACGAATGCTAGTGCATTTGTATGGGTAGATGGTAGTACCGGTACTTATAGGAACTTCCAATCTGAATTTGGAGTAGTAAGTCCCACAGGAGTTGCTGGTCAGGACTGTGTTAGATTCAGATATAACAATGTAGTAAGAGAATTATCAACCGGTTGGATTAATAGAGGTTGTGAACTTACTAGGTCTTGTTACTTCTGCAACAAAGCAGGTAAGTGATTGTAGTAAAAAGTAAGCCTCAAAAATAAATTTTATGGTGACCAGCATATTTAGGTCTAATTCCAGTATATTGGAGCATCATACATTAAAATTCCTGGAATTTTCCTGGAGATAATTTTCAAAGTCCTGGACAAGATCCTGGACATTATATTAATAATTATTTGATAAGTACTTATAGAAAAATATAAATGGATGTTTAATTTTGCAATAGAAATAGCGTGAGACCTCATTTAACATTACAAAGCTGCCGCTGGTATTGGTAACCAGTTTAAGAATTTATGTATATTCTTCAGAAAAGTTAAAGACAGCTATGTGATAGCAAGATTATATATTAGCTGCATGCAGGTTCTAAAATGAGTTGTGTTATGTGTAGCAATAGTATACTATGGGTAAAATTCGACATCTTCAGGGAAGTTTATCTCTAATCACATAATTGTAACATCCGACTATTCAAAATAATAATCTCGAGAATCCTGTATTGATGTATAAAATCCTGGACAATGGTTACACTAAAATAATACAGATAAGAAAGGAAAATACTGAACTGGGAAAATATAATAAAATGTATTTTGTTACTTTCAATTTACTAAACTGTTGAAAATACTTTTATTCAATTTAGTTATTTAATTTGATAGGTAACTCAAAAGGATGTGATCTGATCTATAATGACTTTTGCTATCGATTATTTGAAGTGAGTGATGGAATCAACTGGTTAGATGCTCAATCCAGCTGTGCTATATGGGGTGGTGACTTGACTAGTATTACTACAGAGAGAGAGAATAATTACTTATACACTATTATCCCTGATACAGTGAGTAATTGTTGGATAGGATTGAATGATAGAGATAATAACGATGGAACGTATACCTGGATTGATGGTTCAGTATATAGTCGTACAAACTGGACAGGAAGTGCACCAAATGTTATTGATGAAGATTGTGTTGACATAATAAGAACTGGAGAGGGTAGTTGGGAGACTGCGGACTGTGACATAACAACAATAAATGCTTTTCTATGTAAAAGAAATTCATCTGTAACAACAGGTCAGTATATATTATTTATACTATAAACGCTAGTAATTTGATATAGCATATGTATATGTTTTAGTTGGAGGATTTGGACAACTTACTAATGGAAGATTAGACTTTGAAACAATTAGTGAAAACACATTTTTGTTCACTCCACATACATTAGCTTATGGAGGAGAAGAGAATATAGCCATTACATGGATATTTTCAGAGAATTCAGATCTATCATCTAGCCAACCAGAAATAGCAACCTATGAGAATATTGAAGCTGGATGGAGCTGGTTAGCAGTTGATATTACCAAACAAGGATATTATCAGTGCGAGGCCAATTCAACAACTTATACGATTGGTTTATATGATAATTCATTAACAACTGGTGAGTATATCTCTGTGTAATATTTCTATATATTATTATCCCACTTACTAATTCATTGACCTCAAATTCTTCTATTTAGTTGCAGCAGGAGCTTCATCATATCATTATATAGTTGGAATTGACAGAGAGGATGTATTACTGTTGTGTGATCCAATGGACAATGGTAGTTTGAGTATGTTGAGATGGACTCTATTAGGTTTTGGAGACTTCATTAATCCTATCAATATATATAATTCAAGAGCTACTTTATCAGAGGATTCTACAGAATTTTCCTGCAAGAGAGGTGCTACTGTATTATCAACAAATACCATCAGTGTAATAGGTACATCTTGAATTTGAATGAAATATTCTTTTTGATCGCAATTATGGATCAATATTGTTTGTAGCCCCCTTGTTAACCATAAGTTACGGTGTTGTACCAGCTGAAAACTTTACATTACTCTGTACAGAGGTGAATACGCTAGCAGTTCCTTTAGCAGTACAAGATGTTATCCTGTCAATCAATATTGATGGTAGTTGGACTCTTCCAGATGATACGAATTCTACAGGATCTACTTTAACTATTCCAAAATTTTCATCACAAAACGGTGGATTATACAAGTTCTATACCAACAACTGGGATAATGATGAAGTATGTATCATCCAAATTCAATTAACATCTTCAACTACAGTGACAGGTATGGGTATGTTATATTATCATTTTTTCCTGGGGAATTGTATGTTATCTGCCATACCACTCAAATGCGATATAATCAGTTGAAAAACTTTCGATCATACCGAAAACTAATCGAATTTAATAAAATGTATTCCTATAGGAACTCCAGATATTGAACTAACATACGATAATTCAGCAATTGGGTTCTTCACTACCACTGATACAACATGGTTTACTAGTCAACTTGATTGCCTGAACTGGGGAGGAAATCTTGCTACAATCAACTCAGCAATAGAAGATAGCTTACTGTTCTATAGTAGTACAGATATAAATACATACTTTTCATGTTGGATAGGTCTAAATGATATAGAAAATGATGCTGGTTCTGATGCTAATGCATTTGTATGGGTAGATGGTAGTAACAGTACTTATAGGAACTTCGATACACTTGGACAATCATATCCTGTAGCAACAGCCACTTGGGACTGTGGCAGAAACAGATACAAATCTACTGGTGAATTATCAACTGGTTGGGCAAATCAAGCTTGTACTGATACTACAAATTGTTACATCTGTAATAAACAAGGTAATTGATATTTATCAAAAGTCTTATTACTTATTAGTTACTATAACTGTATTTCTGGTACTTTATCGTCTAAAATTTGTAGGTAACTCACAAGGATGTGATCTGTTCTATAATGGATTTTGCAATCGAGTCTTCGAAGTGAGTGATGGAATCAACTGGCTAGATGCACAATCTAGTTGTGCTATATGGGGTGGTGATTTGACTAGTATTACTACAGAGAGAGATAGTAACTACTTATACACTATTATCCCTGACACAGTGAGTAATTGCTGGATAGGATTGAATGATAGAGATAATAACGATGGAACATATACCTGGACTGATGATTCAACATCTACTTATACTAATTGGCCAAATAGCCCACCGAATGCTGGCAATGAAGATTGTGTAGAAATAACAAGTGCTGGAGGAGGTAATTGGGAAACCGTGGACTGTGAAACAACGACAAATGCTTTTCTATGTAAAAGAAATTCATCTGTAACAATAGGTCAGTATATATTATTTATACTATAACGCTAGAAATTTGATATAGCATATGTATATGTGCTTTAGTTGGAGGATTTGGACAACTTACTAATGGAAGATTAAACTTTGAAACAATTAGTGAAAACACATTTTTGTTCACCCCACATACATTAGCTTATGGAGGAGAAGAGAATATAGCCATTACATGGCTATTTTCAGAGAATTCAGATCTATCATCTAGTCAACCAGAAACGCCAACCTATGAGAATATGGAAGCTGGATGGAGCTGGTTAGCAGTTGATATTACCAAACAAGGTTACTATCAGTGCGAGGTCAATTCATTAACTTATACGATTGGATTGTATGATCCATCCTTAACAACAGGTAAGTAGATCACTTTAATATATTTTAATATATTTTACAGTCTTGATAACACCAACTTATCTATCTAGTTGCGGTTGAAGGACAAACATACATATATATTGTAGGAGTAGACAGAGACACTGTATTACTGTTGTGTAATCCTACTGAGATTGGTAGTTTGAGTACAATTATGTGGAATAGTATGTATAATAACCCAATTCACGTAAATACTGAGAGTGCTACATTACCAACAGAGTCTACAGAATTTAGCTGTATGAGAGAAGGGACTACCATCGTTACTATCAATCTTTCAATTACAGGTGAATTTCATATCATTTCAATAAAAGCTATCTTCATATATACAAACTGTTGCTTTAGTTCCCGAAATGTCCGTTCACTACGGTCAGTTTCTGGTTGAAAGCTTCTCATTAACATATCCATCAATGAATGTGATTGATATCGCATTAGAAACAAAAAATGTTTCTCTCACCATTACCCTAGAGGGAAAATGGACTGATCCAGAAGGTGTGGATACTACAAGTTCCACTTTAGTTATCTCAGAATTCATACAAGCTGATGAAGGAATATATACATTCTATACTGATGACAACTGGGATCAAGAAGAGGTGATTGCTATGCAGATTAACATTACATCATCACCTGCTCTTACAGGTAAAATATTCTTAAAACAAATATTCTATGAATTATATTGTAAAATTAACATACATGAAAAGGCTCTTGAATATATACACGCTGAATACACTTACCTCAGAAAGTAGCGATTTTTTATACAAATACATAATCTATCTTAGTTATGGATCCAGAAGAAGAATTTACATTTGATGGAACAACATTTGGATATTTCACCAATTCACCTTCTATAGACTGGCTAACTGCACAACTCAGCTGTATCTTATGGGGAGGAAATCTTGCTACAATCAAGTCAGAAGTAGAAGACGATTTATTATATTATAGTATAACGGATATACAAACATACTTTAGATGCTATATTGGCCTGAATGATATACTTGTAGATGCTGGTACTGATGGTAGTGCATTTGTGTGGGTAGATGGCAACACAAGTACATATAGGAACTTCGGTACATCAGGAGCGACATACCCTGCAGATACAGCTGACTATGATTGTGTTAGTTTCAGATATAAACCAGGAGGTGCTGGTCCTATATCAAATGGATGGATTAATCATTTTTGTAATATTCTAATAAATTGTCACTTCTGCACAAAACCAGGTAACAACATATTTGTACATTTTATGCAAAATACAACTATAATATGACCTTTATATAACAACATGTACGGTATAAGAATACATTGGGTACCCGAGAGTAACCTTATATCGTGTATCTAAAGTTTGTATATCGAATTAGATCATAAATGTGTTTTGTTTACCTATAGCAACACCCAATGTATGTGATCTCATCTATGAAGGATCATGCTACCGAATATTTGAAGTGAGTACTGGAATCAATTGGTTAGATGCTCAATCTAGTTGTGCTGTGTGGGGTGGTGACTTGACTAGTATTACTACAGAGAGAGAGAATAACTACTTATATACTATCATATTGAATAATAATTCTTGGATAGGATTGAGTGATCGGAGTGAGGAGGGAACTTATACCTGGACTGATGGTACAACATTTAGCTATGCGAACTGGACAAATCCCCCAACTACTGATGGCGATTGTATTGAGATTAACACAGGTGGAGGTGTTAGTTGGGAAACTGTGAACTGTGAGGATAATCTAAACACTTTTGTATGCAAAAGAGCTTCAACTAGTACTGTAACAATAGGTTTGTAATTTTATATAAATTCTAAGATTCTTTCACATTTCTCATTCCTATCTACTCTCAGTTGATAGATTTGGAGAACTCATTAACGAAAGATTTGACTTCCAACTGCTTAGCTCAAACACTTTCTTGTTCACTTCACGTACCTTAGCATGTGGAGGAGAACAGAGTAATAATATCATATGGAATTTTTCAGAAAACTCAGATCTATCAAACAGTGAAGTTACGACAGCAACATATGGTAGTACAGAAACTGGATTAAGTTGGTTAGCAGTTAATATTACCAAACAAGGATATTATCAGTGTCAAACCAGTACATCATCTTATATAATTGGTTTGTATGATCCATCTTTAACAACAGGTGAGTAGATTGTTAATTGATATTTCTGAAATATTCTCTACTAACTTTTCCATCTAGTTGCGGTTGAAGGAGAAACATACATATACCTAGTAGGGGTAGACAGTGAAGATATATTACTATTGTGTGATCCTACTGAGATTGGTAGTTTGAGTACAATTATGTGGGATAGTATGTATAATAACCCAATTCACGTAAATACTGAGAGTGCTACATTACCAACAGAGTCTAGAGCATTCAGCTGTATGAGAGAAGGAACTACTATCGTTATGATCTATCTTTCGGTGACAGGTATTCGATCAATATTTATGGTACACTTTACTAACTGATATATTTATCATTTTTCATATCTATAGTTCCTGAAATATCCATTTTCTATGGTCAATTCTTGGCTGAAAGCTTCTCATCAACATATCCATCCACGAATATGATTGCTATACTATTAGAATCAATAGATATTTCTATATCTATCAACCTAGTTGGAAAATGGAATATTCCAGGAGATATGAACACTACTGACTCAACGATAGAAATTGCTGAATTTATGGAAGAAAACGCTGGATTATACACATTCTATTCTGCTAACAACTGGAATCAAGAAGAAGTGATAGCTATGCAAATTAACATTACATCTGCACCTCCTCGACCAGGTATATACTTCTGAGTATTCATTTGTATTAATTGGGTGCAAAAACGTAAGATTAGTTGCTTCAATTGTGTTATTCGGAATACAGATACTTTTGGTAGATGATATTTATCACCAAATAATTTTAGTTTGAAAAGTATTTATAATCTAATGTTTTTAGTTTTAATCCCAGATGAAGAATTTACTTATGGTGGTACTTCTTTCGGATTTATCTCGAATTCTACTAATTTAGACTGGTTAAGTGCTCAACTGAAATGTAATAACTGGGGTACTAGGGGAAATCTTGCTACAATAAAGTCAGCAGTAGAAGATAGATTGTTGTTCTATAGTAGTACAGATATAAACACATACTTTACATGTTTTATAGGTCTAAACGATATAGATATAGATGCTGGTACTAATGCTAGTGCATTTGTTTGGGTAGATGGTAGTACCAGTACTTATAGGAACTTCGATTCGCTTCTTGGAATAAATCCCGGAGATGCAAATGCTGCCTGGGACTGTGTTAGATTGAGATACAGGAATGTAGCAGCAGTATTATCAAACGGTTGGATTAATCGAGGTTGTGGTGACATGAGAAATTGTTACTTCTGCAGTCAACCAGGTAAGTGATCATTACATGTAGTTGTTTAATGAAAATAATGAATTTGTTTGATCCCAGCAACACCCAGCGTATGTGATCTTATCTATAATGGATCTTGCTATCGATTGTATGAAGTGAGTGATGGAATCAACTGGTTAGATGCTCAATCTAGTTGTGCTGTATGGGGTGGTGACTTGACTAGTATTACAACAGAGAGAGAGAATAATTACTTATACACTATTATCCCTGATACAGTGAGTAATTGCTGGATAGGATTGAATGATAGGAGTGTAGAGGGAACATATACCTGGAGTGATGGCTCAGTATATAGTCATACAAACTGGACAGGAAGTGCACCAACTGTTATTGATGAAGATTGTGTTGACATAATAAGAGCTGGAGAGGGTAGTTGGGAGACTGTAAGCTGCGAAATCACGATAAATACTTTTCTATGCAAGAGACTTTCATCTGTAACAACAGGTCAGTATATAATCATTCAATTTCCTTGGTTTTCAGGTGAAAATTATGTATGTGCATCATATATAGGTGCCAACTTTGGTCGACTTATCAATGAAGGTTTAGACTTTCAATCTATGAGTGGAAACAGATTCTTGTACCAATCACTGACGTTAGCTTGTGGAGGAGACGAGGATAATGCAATTGTATGGAAATTTTCAGAAAATTCAGATCTATCAAATAGTAAAGAGCTTACAGCCACCTACAATAGCACACAAACTGGATTCAGTTGGTTAGACATATATAATACTAGACAAGGATATTATCAGTGTCAGATAGACGAGATCAACAGTTATACAATTGGATTGTTCAATCAAACTACAACAAGTAAGTGGTGGGGACATGGTATCAAATATGTTATAAAGGTATCTAATTGATTATGAAGTGTTGGTAAGAGTCTGGAAGATATATATGGAACCCATACCTTCACAATTCTTGAACCATTTGGCACGACGCTTTGGAATCTAGATTGTTATAATGGCCTATCATTATCTATTAGTATTCTTTTCCTTTAGTTGCCGTAACAGAAACTACATACACATATACAGTAGGTATAGACAGAGAGGATGTATTACTGCTTTGTGATCCTATGGATAGTAGTTATAGCTTGAGTAGCTTGATATGGAGTATAGGAGGTGGAGGCACATTGAACAATCCTATAAATATCTTTGAATGGAGCAGTGACTCACCTGAACAGAGTAATCAATTGACTTGTGCTAGTAATGGCAATAACATCCAGTTGAATACATTAGAAATATATAGTAAGTGTGTATTCCTATTTAATATACCACAAAGACAATTGCAATTTAGAACTACACATATTTGACCATATGGCTGGCATATAGACCCTATAAAATATGTAATTTCTAGTGAAATTTGAGTAATCCGTCTTGGGAAATACACAATTTACATAGCTTAGTAGTGTCTATTTTCAGTTATTTTACATTCAAATGCTCTCTGTAGCTCCAATAATTACAGTTTCTACATCTACATCAGATCAGGCATTCAACACTGTATACCCTGACACGAATATGTTTGAATTTCTGATTGGAATAGAAGATTTCTCTATCTCAACAAATCTACAAGGGAGATGGAAGCTTCCAGATGCTACATATTCTTCTTCTCAAACAATATCTTATGCAACTCTTGATTATGAATTATTTGGACTGTATCAATTCTATATCATGAACTGGGATGGAATTGAAGTGATTGCGATTCAGGCAGAATTAATACGAAATGGTTAGTTTAGATCAAAATATTTTCAACCGAGAGTTTAACATATACATACAAATGACAACCTTCACTTTAGGCTATGTTGTAACAAATTTAATCTCAAACGATTCAACAGTTGTACTAAATGACTCTACAATGTTACAGTGTTCAATCTCGAATATAGGAGATAGTGTAGTGTGGTATTTTATGTCTACAAAGGATGGTATTGGAATAGAGAAAACTTCATTATCAATATTCACAATTGAAACTGGGATTAGTAGTTTGACTGTGAATTCTAATGAACCTGGTTACTACAGCTGTGTAATCAATTCAGATATGGTATACACATTCTTTGTGGTGAATACAGATTCCTTAGGTAACTTTGAGTAATAGACTGTTAGACCATCTTTCATCATTGATATTACTTGATAATTGTATTTCTAGTTGAGATTACAAGCTTTGATGACCCTTCTCAAGAAGTTGATTATACTCTGGATTCAATTGTCTCAGTGCTCTATTATTCAGATGATATGGTCGCAGATAGTGATATCCTTTGGACAACAGACAATGTAGAAAACGGTGACATTTTGACATATAGTGCTGAGTATCCAAATCCAGCTCTACTGATTGTAGTATTCAACGACGTGGGAGCTGGTGTACATACATTCAGTTGTTTCTACAGGATGAGTCCTGTTACACTGTTAGGTAGCATACAACTAGCTCTCAAAGGTAAATTGCTTGTTGAGTGTGTGTGAGATCCACACATAGCAACAAAATGCATATTTCTATAGCTTATTTGTTGACGTTTCTTTACATAATTTCTAGATACTGCTACAATAACTGTCAGCTATGAAGGATACAATATGTCATTTAGTGATGTGAATAATCTAATGTTTCCATCTCCACAAGTAATCAGTATACTTCAAGGAACAAAAGATATTACGTTAACCTGCAGTCTACCTGAATGTGTATGGATGATATCAAATCAAAAAGATACAATAATTGCATCTACATATAGCATATCGGAAATAACTCCCACCTTCAACGAGACTTTTTCATTGGTTCGTTCTACTAGTGAAGGTGTAGAATATACCACAGTACATATTTCGATACAAATTCTGATCTCTCCAACAAATTCTGTTCCGTCAAATTCTGGAGATGCAGCCATAATAATCATTTTGCTGTTGATCCTATTTATAATTGTAGCCACAAGTATTCTAGTTCCAATATTCATCTTTCTATACGTAAAGAGAAGGAGACCAGCAAAGGCTAAACTATCTAAACGTCCTAAACCATCCAAATCCAATATAACAGGTTATGAAAGTAATCCTGGTTATGCTAATCTGTCGGAAATCAATCCACAATCTAAGGAGTACATAGATCTCTCATCTGTAAATACAAATCCTGTGTATATGACGATAGATGAGACATCGTTGACTACTCTAGACGCGCCGACTAATCCCAATGAACGAGGTTATGCTAATTTGTCAAATATTCAACGTGAAAATATTACACACCAAAATGTAACAAAAAAAGAGAAAAGTGGTTATATAGAAATAAAGGAAGATCTATCTTATGAGAAATACACACCCATGAGTCCTGTAAAGGAAGAAAACAAATTCACAGCTAAATTCATACCTATAAAAGATTTCCCTGTTATGTATCAACAGTATGTAGAATCTGGAATAGGAAATGATTCATTATTTTTTGTAGAATTTGAAAAGTTAAATGAAGAATCTAAGAAGGCTGTTATACCAGAAAGTTATGATGCATTGAAAAAGGAAAATATGCAAAAGAATCCAATCAAAAACATTCTACCATTTGATGAAAACAGAGTTGTATTAGATTCTCCACATTTTGACTGTAATTATATCAATGCTAGTTATATTCATGATTATCAATTCATTGCTACCATCAATCCAACTAAAGAGACATATCTAGATTTCCTACAAATGATCTATCAAACAGAAGCTAGTATGGTGATAATGCTGACTACAAGAAAGGAGAAAGCTAAGATACTCAGTGGAATATCTAATCGTGTCTGTTACTGGCCTAAGAAGGATGAACCTATCAATTGTGAACCTTTTGTTTCTACTTTGATCAATTCTACTGAAACGANNNTTAGTTTCCGTAACAGAAACTACCTACTCATATACAGTAGGTATAGACAGAGAGGATGTATTACTGCTTTGTGATCCTATGGATAGTAGTTATAGCTTGAGTAGCTTGATATGGAGTATAGGAGGTGGAGGCACATTGAACAATCCTATAAATCTCTTTGAATGGAGCAGTGACTCACCTGAACAGAGTAATCAATTGACTTGTGCTAGTAATGGGATTAACATCCAGTTGAATACAGTAGAAATATATAGTAAGTGTATATTCCTATTGAACATACCATGAAGACAACTGCAATTTAGAACTACACATATTTGACCATATGGCTGGCATATAGACCGTATGAAATATGAAATTTCTAGTGAAATTTGAGTAATCCGTCTTGGGAACTACACAATTTACATAGCTTAGTAGTGTCTATTTTCAGTTATTTTACATTCAAACGCTCTATGTAGCTCCAATAATTACAGTATCTACATCAGATCAAACCTTCAGTACTGTATACCCCGACACGAATATGTTCGAACTTCTGATTGGAATAGAAGATTTCTCTATCTCAACAAATCTACAAGGGAGATGGAAACTTCCAAACGATACATATTCTTATTCTCAAACAATATCTTATGCAACTCTTAATTATGAATTATTTGGACTGTATCAATTCTATATCATGGACTGGGATAGAATTGAAGTGATTGCGATTCAGGCAGAATTAATCCGAAATGGTTGGTTTAAAACAATATTTCAACCGAGAGTTGAACATATTATATATAACGAAATTACTTTAGGTTATTTTGTGACAAATCCAATTTCAACATCATTAACTGATTCAATCTCAAACGATTCAACAATTGTACTAAAAGACTCTACGGTGTTACAGTGTTCAATCTCGAATATAGGAGATAGTGTATCGTGGAATTTTATGTCTACGAAGGATGGTATGAAAATTGACAGAACTTCATCATCAACATTCTCTCTTGAAACTGGGATTAGTAGTTTGACTGTGAGTTCTAATGAACATGGTTACTATAGTTGTGAAATTGGTTCAGATATGGTATACACATTCTTTATAGTGAATACAGATTCCCTAGGTAACTATTGAGCAAATTGACTTATAGACATTGAAATTACTCAATATTTATATTTCTAGTTGAAATAACAAGCTTTGATAACCCTTCTCAACAAGTTGATTATACCCTGGATTCTACCATCTCAATGCTCTATTATTCAGATAATATGGTCGCAGATAATGATATCCTTTGGACAACAGACGGTGCAGAAGACGGTGACACATTGACATATAGTGCTGAATATCCAAATCCAGTACTCTTCATTGTAGTATTCAACGACGTGGGAGCTGGTGCACATACATTGAGTTGTTTCTACAGGATGAGTCCAGTAACACTGTTGGGTAGCGTACAACTAGCTCTCAAAGGTAAATTGCTTGTTTCACGTGTTTGACATCCGATCCGCACATATCCACAATATAAATTTGTATAACGTCTATGGTTGTAGTACATTTACATAATTTCTAGATACTACTACAATAACAGTCACCTATGAAGAATCTAGTATGTCATTTAGTGATGAAAATAATCCAATGTTTCCATCTCCACAAGAAATCAGTATCACATTGGGAACAAAAAATATTTCACTCACTTGCAGTCTATCTGAATGTGTTTGGATAATTCCTGATGAAACATCTACAATAACCAGGTCGACCTACATTATATCAGAGTTAACCGATGCTAATAGTGGGAACTTTTCATTGATGCAAGTAACTAGTACTGGAATCAGCTATACAACAGCTCGTTTCACTATAATACCTCTAGATAGACCAGTAACTGAAGGGATAAACGCAGCGGTCATTGCAATTCCAGTGATAATAATATCATTACTGCTCGTATGTATCATCGCTGGTGTTATCCTCATGTATTTTATAGTAAGAAATCGAGGCAAAATGTCCAAGTTAAGTTCCAGTTATTTTAACAATGACCCTAAAGCTAGTTCATCTGAAATACCAATGAAGGCTAGTGATTTTACAGAATATAAAGAAGCTGCAGTATCAGATAACTACAACAAAGCATACAGCGTAAGTGATACCGTAAATACAAAACCGAATGTGAGAGAGCCTGAGATTAGCGATCTTTATCAAAATGTCGGTAAATTAACTCAATCTCCAGTCAGATCTACAAAGGTTATCGATCCCAGAATGTTACCAATACCATTAGATGCTTTCAAGATGCATATGAATAAGATTTGGCAAAGAGAAGGTGCGCTTCAGCAAGAATATGAAAGTTTCGGTGGAAAAGAACATAGATATCCCTGTACACATGCAATGATTGAAGAGAACAAAATCAAGAATCGCTTCAAATTAATGTACCCCTACGATAAATCTCGCGTAATCCTAACACTCAGTGATGATGAAGATCCGAATACAGGATATATTAATGCAAGTCATATCCCTGGGGTTCATGTCCAAGAACAATTTATTGCGGCGCAAGCGCCAAAAGAAAACACACTTCAAGATTTTTGGAAAATGATCGTAGAAAAGAATGTAGCAAATATCGTGATGGTGACTAACCTAGTTGAATCAGGACGTAAGAAATGCGAACAATATTTCCCATTGAAAAAAGGCCAAAAGTTTGGTTGTGGGCCATACGAGATAATTGCAGACAAAGTAGAGATAAGGATTGGCTATATTATAAGGATGATGAGTGTTCACTCGATGGGAAAGGTTACTCAATTAAAACACTTTCATTTCACTGCATGGCCAGATCATGATGTTCCAACACTTCATGATGAGTTGCTGTTGTTCGTTACCAAAGTTCAGGAAAGTTTAGTCAAACCGAGATCACCCATTTTAGTACATTGTTCTGCAGGTGTAGGTCGTACAGGCACGTTCATTACGCTATACAATCTTTTAGCAGCAGTTCAACAGGCGAAACCCATCAATATCTACAGTATCGTCCATGAAATGAGGGAGCATCGTCCCCAAATGGTACAAACATTCTCTCAGTATAAATTCATTTATCTATCAGTCCTTGAAATGATACTAGGGAGCACATCAATTCCCACAGGAGACTTCAGAGAGACATACAATTTATACATGCAATCAGAGACTGAAGGTTATGTATCTGTGTTTTTCCAACAATACAGTGAACTTAACTATCAATGCGAAAAGGCTTTTGATCCAGTTTGTAAGAGTGCACTGGAACCCTCCAACGAGGACAAGAATCCAATCAAAGATATCCTACCATGTGACAGCAACAGAATCGTATTACAAGCCTCTGATTGGCCTGGTGATTACATTAATGCCAGTTCTTTAGATAACGGAGAAATAGTTGTAACCATTAATCCCACAAATCATACACAACGAGATTTCTATCAAATGATATATATGCTCGCCCCTAGTTTAGTTGTAATGTTATGCTCAAAGAAAGAACTACAACTCATTGAACTCCAAAAATCACACCGTATTGTTTACTGGCCAAAATATGGCGAAACTATCCAAACAGATTCGTTTGATGTTACATGTGAGGAAAGTGAAAAAACGCCTCATTTCATTCGCAATAAATTGGACATCAACAATAATGTTGACAAAGGTAACCAACCTTGCACCCAAATTATAACGAATCAGTGGAACGAGAAGGAAGAGCCAAACTTGGAAAGTATTGTTGAAATTATAGAAATAATGTTAGAGTTTCGTAAGAAGTTTCCAAGTCACCCAATCATAATACACTGTGATGATGGAGCAGGCAAGAGTGGTGTAGTGTACGCCGTTTATAGGGCTATTAAAGATAGCATAGAGAAGGGCCGTATTGACATCTTCCACATAGTCAAGAAGCTGAGGAATGATAGAATGAATAGCGTGACTACTCTGGTTCGTTACAATACATATTTTATATATAACGAGTGCGCATCGCTTGCTCGTCCTATGCGGTTGCGAAGACATTGTGTCCACACTCAAGCCCATGGTCCTCGAGTACATAAACTCACAATCTTAACCGTAGCAAACATGATACTGCCATAATCTTTAAATCTGATTACTTTATGTTCCCAAAAGTGAAAAAATATTTTGGACAATTTTGCAATTGCATACCTTAAATCCTTTCCTTGACAACGAACAAACAAACAGACAACATTTGAGGTTCAATAATATAGATATATGAATTGGTATGAATGGGGGAGAAATATACGTAACCAATAAACACATGTAAAAATGAGGGCAAAAATATGATGATATCTATATCAATTATACTAAAGTAGAACAACTGTAAAAAAATGAATTGAAGGGTCAGTTACCCCGTGTCAAAATCTAAGGTATCAATTCGTATTTGGCAACTAACCTTAGTAAGATACTGAACAATAAAATAGTCATTTGAGTTACATAGTTAAAGAGGTTTAAGCTGTGCTAACATAAGGCATAATTATATAAATGCAAATAATATTGATTGAATAACATTTTACGAAAAAACTAGATTCATTATTCTTGGAAGGCACTCAACAAAACATTGCTTGTATTCTTACCTGCATTTTTCTTTAGACACACTTTGTATCCTGCTTCCAACTATTGAACGAATACTTCTCAAAGGCTCAATAACAAGTATAATCGAATATATAGGCTTTAGTTTATTTGTACATATATAAACAACACAGGTGTATATGTTTATGATTTTAGAATTGTTAGATAAGAACTATTTCTTAATTGGAAAGTCTTTTAGAATTGTGTATATTTTGCCTTTGTTTGTTAAATAATGTTATATATAATGATCAGATAATGTTATGGTATAAGTGTGTATGTGTGGGAATAGAGATAACATGTACACAAGGCATTTGATAAGCTACGTGACATTGGGTACTATAACATATTTATGAGGGATATTAACAGATTATTCAAGATAAATTACAAAATATATACACTAGACTCCGGGATCCAATTAATATCCCATTGATTAATCTGGTCAACCTGGTTAATCGGGGGTCAAGGCTAGAAACCGAACCATTCAAATAGTGTTATATTACTCAGTTAATCGGACAAACCTTTATCCCACTTAATCTGGTCAAAATGACCTGGTCCAGATGTGACCCTATTAAGCAGACTTTAGTGAAGTTATTCTATCACTGGCAAATATAATACACAACAAAATAAGATATAAAATACGTTATAAATTCCTATTTTAAAATAAGTTACAACACTCGTCACAATAAAGTAATACAACAGGTGGATAATTCTACAAATAATGATTACAATGGAATGGTTGGATAACATTTATATTCATGTGGAATATGACTAATATCTCATTTCCCGTATTGGATATGACATGACAACCTACAAAATTTGGGAAGAATTACTATGTATGGTGTCAGTGTATGTACCTAATAACTATTTACAAGAAAACAAATACTCAAACTCTGCTAATAACAAATTTGTGTTCCAATGTACTCAAAGGATATATCAAATTTCTGAAGTTGTAAATTATCCTCTCAACTACATTGTATGACTATATAATGAAATCAGTAGATAATATATCTCATCAATTAGAATCTAAAGTCGGGAAGAAATTGAACATGAAAACTCTCTGTTATAAAATTGGATTATTCTTAGCGATAATTGGTTCATTGATTAGAATCAAATCAGGTGAGTACCTTAAGCAGAATTTATGTGTAAACATCTAGTAAATGTATTAGACTAATAGTTATCATGAATAATCAGTTAGATATTCACATATTTGAATGTATTTGTTATGCTTTAGCTCAAGCTCAGGTTCCGGACCTTACTTTTACATTTGATGATACTGACTTCAGTTACTTCAAGCTGGCAGAAAATAATATAAATTGGGTAGAAGCTGAAACAGAATGCAAAAATTGGGGAGGACATCTTGCTTCAATCGGGTCAGTACAAGTGGATAGCTTATTGTATTATACTATAGAAGATATACAGACACATACTTCCTGTTTCATAGGTTTGAATGATAGGGGGAGTGAAGCTGGTACTAATGCTGATGCATTTGTATGGGTAGATGGTAGTAATAGTAATTATAGACATTTCGGTAATACTCCTGGTCCGACACAATACCCCATTGGATCAGATACGAATGATGATTGTGTTAGGTTAAGGTACAAATATGGAACTACAATATCAAACGGATGGCTAAATGGGTTTTGTGACCTAGATAGAAACTGTTACTTCTGCAATAAACCTGGTAAGTTATTAATCAAGAATAATTTGTATGAATATGCTAGAATGCTAATATCTTAACTCTATATTACAGTAGTAGTATTGCATAGTACCAATTCCATAGGTGTACGAGGAAGTAAATAGAATGTCGAATGAATTATTGAAGAACCTTAGCTCCTTAAGCTCCTAGCAGCTAAATTAATTAATAATACACGTCACTGTATACTTAGACAATTGGTAGTAAGTCGACTAATATATAGGCAAATTTCATTGTATTTAATTTCCAGCAACACCCAGTGAATGTGATCTGATCTATAATGGATTTTGCTATCGATTATATGAAGTGAGTGATGGAATCAACTGGTTAGATGCTCAATCTAGTTGTGCTGTATGGGGTGGTGACTTGACTAGTATTACTACAGAGAGAGTGAATAATTACTTATACACTATTATCCCTGATACAGTGAGTAATTGCTGGATAGGATTGAATGATAGGAGTGTAGAGGGAACATATACCTGGATTGATGGTTCAGTGTATAGTTATACAAACTGGACAGGTGTGGTACCATCGGGGAATGATGAAGATTGTGTTGAAACAATCACAACTGGAGAGGGTAATTGGGAAACTGTAAGCTGCGAAATCACGATAAATGCTTTTCTATGCAAGAGGCCTTCGTCTGTAACAACAGGTCAGTATATAATCATGCAATTTCCTTGGTTTTCAGCTGAAAATTATTTATGTGCATCATATATAGGTGCCAGCTTTGGTGAACTTATCAATGAAGGTTTAGACTTTCAACCAATGAGTGGAAACACCTTCTTGTACCAATCACTGACGTTAGCGTGTGGAGGAGACGAGGATAATGCAATTGTATGGAACTTTTCAGAAAATTCAAATCTATCAAATAGTGAAGAGCTTACAGCCACATATAATAGCACACAAACTGGATTCAGTTGGTTAGACATATACAATACTAGACAAGGATATTATCAGTGTCAAATAGACGATACCAATAGTTATACAATTGGATTGTTCAATCAAACTACAACAAGTAAGTGGTGGGGAACATGGTATCAAATATGTTATAAAAGTATTGAATTGATTATGAAGTGTTGGTAAAAGTCTGGAAGATATATAGGGAACCCATACCTTCACAATTTTCGAACATTTTGGCACGACGCTTTGGAATCTAGATTGTTATAGTGGCCTATCATTATCTATTAGTATTCTTTTTCCTTTAGTTTCCGTAACAGAAACTACCTACTCATATACAGTAGGTATAGACAGAGAGGATGTATTACTGCTTTGTGATCCTATGGATAGTAGTTATAGCTTGAGTAACTTGATATGGAGTATAGGAGGTGGAGGCATATTGAACAATCCTATAAATATC
>JAKMXF010000345.1:0-203238 GCA_024704765.1 Oopsacas minuta | reverse complement strand
TATCGTATTTCAGTTGTAACTAATCTTCTTTGCATATTGAATTTAGGAATAATAAATTGCAAGTTATGGAATAAATTCATTGGAATTATAAGAACCAAACTAACTTGAACTGAGATGGGAACTAACTTTTATCAAGTTGTTCTATTGTTCACGATAAGTGCTTCACTTTCCGGCATTATAACAGGTAACTATCTTATTATGTTTAAATATCTGCCTTAGCTAATAGCAAATATGTATATACATGTGCGTACTTTTCATAAACAGTCGAACCTTATTATCATAACTTTTATACGATAGCTTGTAGCGGGCGTCTGTTATAACGACCTTTGCCCAGCTACAGCACTTGGGGGTCGTTAATAAACAGGATTTG
Organism: Oopsacas minuta; assembly: GCA_024704765.1. Lineage (NCBI taxonomy): Eukaryota > Metazoa > Porifera > Hexactinellida > Lyssacinosida > Leucopsacidae > Oopsacas > Oopsacas minuta. Next base: position 202,868 of record JAKMXF010000345.1, on the reverse strand, counting down.
GTAAATATCATAGTTGACCCTAGCATATACTCATTGCTATAAAAACGGCCAGGTTGGTCAGGTTCCACCAAACCAATATTCATAGGGTTATACTGTTTATACGTGCCAAGCTACAGCCCGATAAAATAGCATTGGACACCATAATAATCCACAATTCTCGGAGTTCAATTCAATGTATCCATATTTGCTACCTGTTACGATACGCTTGGCTAAAGGTCCCCTACAATATCGGAATACAGGTTCTAATAATCCCATTAAAGTTTGGACGACCACATGGAATATATTTAACGATGTAATAATTGTAATATTTGTCCGACACATAACCTACAATTATACGTAAATATTAGAATATATATGTACAAGGACTTTGTAAAACGGTTCTGTTAAATAATTTTGTATAGAATTAACTAGTCAATATACTAACGTATAAATTATATAATATATTCTTTATCTCTTTCTTAAGCACAAACTCCTAATATTTCTCTAATATATAATGATACAACATTTGGATACTTCATAGTGAGCCCAATAAATTGGCCAGATGCTGAAGTAGAATGCAATAACTGGGGAGGAAATCTTGCTACAATCAATTCAGCAGTAGAAGACAGCTTATTGTTTTATAGTGCACCAGAACCTGAAATAAGCTATGTTTCATGTTATATAGGTCTAAATGATAGAGATGTGCACGCTGGTACTGATGCTAGTGCATTTGTATGGGTTGATGGTAGTGCCAATACTTATACTAACTTCGGTTCATTTCCTAAAGTATCAAGTCCCTCAGGAAATGATGGTAATGACTGTGTTAGATTCAGATACAAATTCGGAGGTGTATTATCAAGCGGTTGGATTAATAGAAATTGTACCTTTAATAGAGATTGTTACTTCTGCACCAAACCAGGTAAGTGATCGTAGATTAAAAAAAGGTCCAAAACTTGAAAATAAATTTTACGTTGACCAGCATGTTTAGTTCTAAATCCTGTATATTTAAGCATTAATATTCCTGGAATATTCCTGGACATAATTTTAAATACCCTGGACAAGATCCTGGACACTAAATTGATCATTTTTGACAAGCATATATAAAAATATAACTGGATATTTAATTTTGTAATAGAAATAGTGTGAGACCTCATTTAACATTACAAAGCAAAGCTGCCGCTAATATTGATAGCCAGTTTAAGAATTTATGTAGATTTTTCAGAAAAGTTAAAGACATATCTATGTGATAGCAAGATTATATATTAGCTGCATGCAGGTTCTAAAATGACTAATGATGTGTTATGTGTTATGTGTAGCAATAGTACATTTGGTAAATTTGACATCTTCAGGGAGTTGATCTCGAATCACATAATTTTAACATCCGACTATTCAAAATAATAATCTCGAGAATCCTGTATTGATGTATAAAATCCTGGACAATGGTTACACTAAATAATACAAATAAGAAAGGAAAATACTAAACTGGGAAAATAGAATAAAATGTATTTTGTCCTTTCAATTTACTAAACTGTTGAAAATACTTTTATTCAATTTAGTTACTTAATTTGAATAGGTAACTCACAAGGATGTGATCTGATCTATGATGGATCTTGCTATCGATTATATGAAGTGAGTACTGGAATCAACTGGTTAGATGCTCAATCTAGTTGTGCTGTATGGGGTGGTGACTTGACTAGTATTACTACAGAGAGAGAGAATAATTACTTATACACTATTATCCCTCCTGCTACAGTGAGTAATTGCTGGATAGGATTGAATGATAGAGATAATAACGATGGAACATATACCTGGATTGATGGTTCAGTATATAGTCATACAAACTGGACAGGGAATGAACCATCTATTAGTAATGAAGATTGTGTTGACATAATACGAGGTGGAGAGGGTAGTTGGAGGACTGTAGACTGTGTCATGACCAGAAATGCTTTTCTATGTAAAAGACCTTCTTCTGTAACAACAGGTCAGTATAATAGGAATGCTACAATGCCATAGAAATAGTAGCTATTGGATACAATATATTAATATATATCATGTTTTAGCTGGAGGATTTGGACAACTTAGTAATGGAAGATTAGACTTTGAAACAATTAGTGAAAACACATTCTTGTTCACCCCACATACATTAGCTTATGGAGGAGAAGAGAATATAGCCATTACATGGATATTTTCAGAGAATTCAGATCTATCATCTTATCTACCAGAAATAGCAACCTATGAGAATATGGAAGCTGGATGGAGTTGGTTAGCAGTTGATATTACCAAACAAGGTTATTATCAGTGCCAAGCCAATTCAGAAACTTATACGATCGGATTGTATGATCCATCCTTAACAACAAGTAAGTAGATTACTTTGATATATTTGAATATATTTTACAGTCTTGATAACACCAACTTATCTATCTAGTTGCGGTTGAAGGGCAAACATACATATATATAGTAGGGGTGGACAGAGACACTGTATTACTGTTGTGTAATCCTACTGAGATTGGTAGTTTGAGTACAGTTATGTGGGATAGTACGTATAATAACCCAATTCACGTAAATACTGAGAGTGCTACATTACCAACAGAGTCTACAGCATTTAGCTGTATGAGAGAAGGGACCACCATTGTTACTATCAATCTTTCAATTACAGGTAAATTTACATATCATTTCAAAAAAGCTATCTTTATATATACAAACTGTTGCTTTTAGTCCCCGAAATGTCCGTTCACTACGGTCAGTTTCTGGTTGAAAGCTTCTCCTTAACATATCCATCAATGAATCTGATTGATATCGCATTAGAAACAAAAGATGTTTCTCTCTCCATCAACTTAGAGGGAAAATGGACTGATCCAGAAGGTGTGGATACTACAAGTCCCACTTTAGTTATCTCAGAATTCATGCAAGCTGATGAAGGAATGTACACATTCTATACTGATGACAACTGGAATCAAGAAGAGGTGATTGCTATGCAGATTAAAATTACATCATCACCTGCTCTTACAGGTAAATATTCTTAAAACAGACATTCTATGAATTATATCGTAAAATTTACATACATGAAAAGGCTCTTGAATATATACACGTGGAATATACTTACCTCAGAATGTATCGATTTTTTATACAAATACATAATCTATCTTAGTTATGGATCCAGAAGAAGAATTTACATTCGGTGGAACAACATTTGGATATTTCACCAATTCACCTTCTATAGACTGGCTAACTGCACAACTCAGCTGTATCTTATGGGGAGGAAATCTTGCTACTATCACGTCAGAAGTAAAAGACGATTTATTATATTATAGTATAACAGATATACAAACATACTTTAGATGCTATATTGGTCTGAATGATATACTTGTAGATGCTGGTACTAATGGTAGTGCATTTGTGTGGGTAGATGGCAGCACAAGCACATATAGGAACTTCGGAACATTAGAATATACATACCCTAGAGATGTAGCTAATTTTGATTGTGTTCGATTCAGATATAAAGCCGGAGGTACTGGCCCTATATCAGATGGATGGATAAATCTTTTTTGTAATACTCCAATAGATTGTCACTTCTGCACAAAACCAGGTAACACAATATTTCTACATTTTCTGCATAATACAAGCTAATAAGACCTTTTAAACAATATGTACGGTATAAGAATACATTGGGTACCCGAGAGTAACCATAAATCGTGTATCTAAAGTTTGTATATAGAATTGGAGCAATAATTGTGTTTTGTTTACCTATAGCAACACCCAGTGTATGTGATCTCATCTATGAAGGATCATGTTACCGAATATTTGATGTAAGTACAAGAATCAACTGGTTAGATGCTCAATCTAGTTGTGCTGTATGGGGTGGTGACTTGACTAGTATTACTACAGAGAGAGAGAACAACTACTTATACACTATCATAATGAGTAATAATTATTGGATAGGATTGAATGATAGGAGTGAAGAGGGAACTTATACCTGGACTGATGGTGCAACATTTAGCTATGCGAATTGGACAAATCCCCCATCTAATGATGGTGATTGTATTGAGATTAACACAACTGGAGGTGTTAGTTGGGAAACTGTGAACTGTGAGGATACTATAAACACTTTTGTATGCAAAAGAGCTTCAACTAGTACTGTAACAATAGGTTTGTAAATATGAATATATATATTCTAAGATTCTTTCACATTTCTAATTCCTATCTACTCTCAGTTGGTAGATTTGGAGAACTCATTAACGAAAGATTTGACTTCCAACTACTTAACTCAAACACTTTCTTGTTCACTTCACGTACCTTAGCATGTGGAGGAGAACAGAGTAATAATATCTTATGGAATTTTTCAGAAAACTCAGATCTATCAGATAGTGAAGTACTTACAGCAACATATAGTAGTACAGAAACTGGATTAAGTTGGTTAGCAGTTGATATTACCAAACAAGGATATTATCAGTGTCAAATCAATTCATTATCTTATGCGATTGGGTTGTATGATCCAGCCTTAACAACAGGTTAGCAAATTTTGTGCTCTTTGATTATCCTAACTCATGTATCATTCAAATCTCTCATCTAGTTGCTATATCAGGAACTACCTACAACTATACAGTAGGAGTAGATAGACAGAATGTATTACTACTATGCGATCCCATGGATAGTGGTAGCCTGTCTGCGTTATTATGGTCTGTAGAGGGTAGTGTTACTCTTCCCAATCCATTCAACATATACAAAATGATTGGTGATAAGTCAATCGGTTACTATAGCATCAATTGTTCGAGAGATGGAGATGAAATATCAAAAAACAAAATTAATTCTAGAGGTAGTGTTACGACTTGGAGTAATATGTTATCCAATTATCCTCACATTATTTCCTCTAGTACCACAAATAATCCTCCAATATGGTGATCTCATTATTGAAAAATTTTCATCAGTTTATCCTGTCATGAATAATATAGAAATTCCTATTGGTATCAAGAACATTTCTATTCCAGATAACATTGAAGGTAGATGGATGCTACCTGATGGAAGCTATTCATTCAATACTGTAGCAATTTCAACTTTCACATCACAGAACAAAGGGGTGTATAAGTTATATATTACCAACTGGGATGGGCAAGAAGTCTGTGCCATACAGATCAATATTACTGAAACAACTGATGGAATAGGTAATAGGGATTTAAATAGTAATATCTCCGCATTCTACACAGCGATTATTATAATATGCGATCCATATTGACAGTCATGTTTTTTTCTAGAAGAAATAACCAACTTTAACATTTCGTTACAAGTGAACTATACTGTCGGTTCTATTAATGATATACTCTACTATTCAAACTCAGAAATTCCAGATACTAAAATACGTTGGACAACAGACTCTGTAAATGATGGTGAAACTAAGGAATACAGTATTGAGTACCCAAATCCAGTGTTGTTGAGTGCAGTATTCACTAATGTGGGAACAGGAATACACGGAATGACTTCGTTCTATAGAATGAGTCCAATCACCTTACTGGGAAGTCTCCAGCTAGCAATCAAAGGTATATTGATAGTACATATTATATCATCAAATTATCTATCCTATATTTACAGATACAGTAGAAGTAACAATCAGTTATGAAGGGTACAACTTTACCACAAGTGATATTAGTAATGAATTATTTCCATCACCAAAAGAAATAGAAGTACCAGTGGGTACAAAGAATGTCCAATTCACTTGTAATATTCCTGTGTGTATTTGGAAAACAAACTTGGGAGATATGATATCACCTACATACATTATTCCTATGGTATCGGAGGATAATGGAGGAAATTATTCATTGGTTAGAAATACATCAAAAGGGGTAGAATATACCACAGCTCTAGTGTATTTGAGAGTTACCCCGCAACAAGGATCTAGTATATCCCCTGCAACAATCGCAATTCCAATTATCCTAATCGTCATATTAGCGTGCATAATTATCATCACTATTCTCCTAATCTTTTTTGTATTCAAAATAGTAAAAGGAAAACGTTCATCTTATCCAAAACAACATTTGAACAATGAACCCAGGGGTAGTCCTATTAAATCACCAAATGTAGAAAATGAAAGTAGAGATAACTTTGATTATCCGAAAAGTGTCTCCAATCATGGATACAGTATAATGGAAGAAAAGGGCACTTTAGAAACAAATTTTACACAATCAGAAATTACATCCAAACCAGAAGAAAATGTATACCAACAAAGTATAGAAATAGCATATGAAGATATTACAGAAGTATTAGATCCAAGAATGGCTCCCATACCATTAGATGTATTCAAACAGCGCATGGACACTATTTGGAAAAAAGAAGGCGCACTTCTTGAAGAATACGAAAGTTTAGGAGGGAAAACACACAGATACTCTTGTAAACATGCATCAATTGAGGAAAACAAAGTGAAGAATCGTTTCAAGCTAATATATCCATATGATAAATCTCGGGTCATTCTAACCCCTCAGAGTGGAAATATCAATACGGATTACGTAAATGCAAGTAAGATACCTGGATTCTATGTTAAAGAAAGTTTCATTGCTGCACAAGGACCAAAGGAAAATACACTACAGGATTTTTGGCAAATGATTATTGAGAATAACATAGCAAATATTGTAATGGTAACAAATTTAGTTGAATCAGGACGAAGAAAATGTGAAGCATATTTCCCATTGAAAATTGGTAAGAAAGTAATATTCGGTCCATATGAAATCATGGTCGATAATGAAGAAGTGAAGACTGGCTATACCATAAGGATGATGAGTGTTCAATCGATGGGAAAGATCAAACAATTAAAACATTTTCATTTCACCGCATGGCCTGATCATGATGTTCCAACGCTTTATGATGAGTTGTTGCTGTTTGTTTCCAAAGTTCATGAAGGATTAATCAAAACAAAAGCACCTGTATTAGTGCATTGCTCTGCAGGCGTAGGTCGTTCTGGTACGTTCTTAACGCTGTACAATCTTTTCGTTGCAATTGTCCAGACGAAACCCATCAGTATATATAGTATCGTCCATCAAATGAGAGAACATCGTCCTCAAATGGTCCAAACATTTGCACAGTATAAATTCATTTATCTATCCGTCCTTGAGATATTACTTGGGAGTACATCCACCCCAACCAGAGAATTTGCCGACACATTCGATCTGTACATGCAATCTGAATATACTGGATATGTATCTGTATTTTTTCAACAATTTAGTGAACTCAACTACCAATGCGAAAAGGCGTTTGATCCAGTTTGTGTAGATGCAATTAAGGAGTGTAATTCAGGCAAAAATCCAATCAAAGATATTCTACCATCTGATAGTAATAGAGTCGTTCTCTACTCACCATACTGGGAAGGAGATTATATAAACGCTAGTAGCCTAGATAATGGTGAAATCATTCTTACAATTCACCCTCTGGCAGAAACTTTGCGAGATTTCTATCAACTCATTTACCAAATGGAACCTAGTTTGGTAATAATGTTGTGTTCTAAATGGGAGCTCCAGTTGATTGAACAGAACAAATCTCAAAGAGTTGTCTATTGGCCAAAGTTCAGCGAATCTTTCCAAACCGACTCATTCAAACTCACTTGTGAAGAGAGTGAGAAATTGCATTATATTCGTAACAAAATATCATTGCAACATATGGAAGAGGAATCTAACAAAATATTCACTCAAATAATTGCCAATTGTTGGAATGATAAGGGAGAACCTGATTTGAAGAAGAATGTACTTGTACTACAAGCAATGCTCGAGTTTCATCAACAGTTTCCATTAGCCCCGATCATAATACACTGTCAAGATGGAGCTGGAATGAGTGGGGTGTTGTATACTGTTTATAAGGCAATTAAAAATAGCAGAGAGAAGGGTTTCATTGATATATTTCATATCGTGAAGAAACTGAGGAATGAGAGGATGAATAGTGTCACCACTCTGGTAAGTTTAAGTTTTTAATAATTTATCATAGAAGTGTAACATGAATTTATAACTCCAATGGAATAGCGATACACATACTATATCCTGAAGGTTAAATTACTAAATAGTATATAAGGTGCTTACCTTAATTGTGCGTAAACCAACCTGCGTTAAACTTATTTAATTTGAAGCTTGTAAGAATCTTGGGCCGAACTTAAGTACGTATACTACAACCCTTTATATTTGTAACTTTGATTACCATCATATTCTTGTAGAACCACTTCTTAGCTTGCTATACGCTGATGAATGAATACTGCCAAAGAATTTAATCGAAGATACTTCCGAATTATGTATTATATGTATTTGTTCTTTATGAACAGTTTATAAATGTGTGATTATTACCAGAACAATACCCTCTTTAGCATGTACATAGTTCTCCCTAACCTGCTCGATTATGTATGACCATTGATATACTATGGAATAATTTATTATTGTTTGTATTTGATATCATAACTTATACAATAATGTTTAGTGGTGGGTGGGGTGGTGTATGATAAAACAGGTACTACTATAATGTGTTTATACTTTGTAGAGCGAATTCAGGTAAGTAGTGGTTACTTCACCAACCAGTGATCTATCTGGTATCTGCATCGTGGTTCCATATATAGAACCTGCCCCGTTTAAACTGCCATTTGTATCTTGCGCTGCCTCAACACACTTCTTAAGATCAGTGATAAAACGTTCTGGAATGTTCTTGCCAATATGCATAGCAGTGAAGCAAATATGAAAAGCTCCAGGAAATTGGAGAATATTAAGATGCCAGCCCATTTTAGTTAGAAGATCAGCTATGTTGAATATATCAAGGGTCTTACTTCCGATTGCAAGTACAGAAACAGTGGGATTTCCATAGACAATCAATTCAGGTATATTCCGAACTTGCTTTTCAGTTTCTTCTCTCACAGCGATAATTTCCCTAGTTCTCTCAACGTATCCTTCTCTTCCTACATGCATCATTGCTGCCCATGTACAAGCAAGAACTGCACCACTCCTACTGCCAGCAATTGCAGGAGAAGCATAAATTCCACCTGACCAATCTGTATCTATGAAATACTGATTCATTCTAAGCTTGTCATCCTTGTACATAATCACTGAACAGCCTTTTGGTCCGTAACCATATTTGTGAGTATCACATGATATCGAAGTAACCCCATCCACTCTGAAATCGACCATCGGAATAGGATACCCAGCTTCCTCCATGAAAGGTATTAAGAATCCACCTAAACAACAGTCCACGTGTACCCCCACGTTATATTTGAGGCCTAATTTAGCTACATCTCCCACAGCATCGATTATCCCATGAGGGTAACTGGGTGCGGATGCAACTAGAACTACTGTATTGCTATTAATCGCCTTTTCAAACGCTTTGACATCGAGTGCGAAATTCTTATCCACTTTCACTCTGATGGCTCTCATACCGAAGTAATTGGCTGCTTTCATGAAAGCTGAATGAGCTGAAATAGCAACAATAATTTCAGGATACTTGATGCCTTTTGAGTAACCGATTTCTCGATACGCTTTCATAGCCATTAAAATGCTCTCAGTTCCCCCTGATGTCGTGGCCCCACACTCACCATTAAAACCATGGTACATGTTCAAACACATTGAAACGATTTCTGCATCCATTTTACGTACACCAGGAAATACATCAGGATGTAAGGGGTTTGTCTCAGCGAATTTTGAATATACATCTTCAAGGACTTGCTTGTGATCAGGGTTGTAAATGTACACGGCTCCTGAAACTTGGCCTCTTCTCCAATTACCGTCCCCCATTTTAGCGTGTGCTTCACATTCCGTAAGTATTTCATCCCTTGAGAGACCATTCTTAGGTAAGGCGTGATTCTTCCGTGGACAATTCACACTTGCGAAAGAACCCTCAACCAGAATTTTGGCCTTATCCATTTCCGTTTTGATATACGTCTTGATAAACGGTGCATTTCGTACGCAGTAAAAGAAAGTATGGATAAATCGTTCCTTCAAAGTTAGTTTGGTTTCAAATAGAAAGATGGACAGGGCATGCAACAAATATCCAACAGTACTGAATAGTAATAGCAGTCGCCAGCTTGGAAGTCTTGATATAGAGCTGTTTAAACGTAATACTTCGTCTCTTAGGTAGGGGAAATGTTTCTCAAGAATTGTATACGGATTGAAGAAAATGAATAAACAATTTGACAAATCCCACCAAAATTGTGGAGAAATTGCAATGGATAAGCCAAGTAGGGAAAGCGTAGCAAAGATTGTCTTGATCCTCATTTGAATTTATTAATTATATTAAGTTGTTATCATTTATAGTAGTCAAACTACTCATTTATGACTGGTAGATAAATACTATTGAACGTCATTAACGTATAAGATCATATGCGTGAGATACATAATAGTCAATACTACTTTCAGTAGCTGATTAAGAATTCACAGCAATTTGTATGTTAACTAAAATTATCTTGAAAAGATTATTCAATAATTGCATCATCAATTAGTATTTACGTACGTTAGCGGAGCATAATGATACAATGATAATCTACTAATGTGTCACCATATGGGTGGACTTCCACCAAAGTGTCCAAAAAGTGTGCATAGGAGGGCCCACACTACCGTGAGCAGAAAATATGGAAAAGTAAATGCAATTATAGAAAATAGATAACAGGTTCATAATTTATGTTTTTCCTATAGCATAGGGAATATTCCATTTTTGGAACGTGGCAATATAATCATGCAATTATACATTAGAGAAATAATGAAGAGTCTTAGGTTACATTTATGAGATTCTGATTATTGAATATGAAAGTCATTATGTTAGTTTAAAATGCTATCGAGTCAGTTTTATCAGAGCAATGATTGTGTACGCAGTCACCCAAATGGAGCGGGCGATTATGGTGATTGTACGGGGAGGAGTAAATGTGGTATTTGAATTGGCAAAGATAATAAACAAGCAAAATAAAATAGTGTACCTCACTTTGAAGAATCAAGTTGTTTTATCAATTAAACGTTGAATGTGTCCAGAATCCAAGCCAAAATATATTGCATTATTATGGCTTCTTCGTTATGGATTTAGATACAAATAACAAATACAAATTTTAAGTTATAAAACACGAAATTATATAATATAATAGAAAAGAATTTCGAAGATTATGGTTAAATATAGAGATGTTGAAATTGGCGATGATTTAATCATCTTTATATTCACAACAATCCAGTATAATTCTATTGTCAAAATATCAAAGAAATATTTAATAAGATTAAATCACAAACATGAAATACAAAGCTGCCTTTAATGTGTAGGCAATAATATATCGAGTTACAATCATCAGAATTATGATAATATTTCCGTAATTTGAACATAGCGTGTTTATATATAAATTGAATTTGGAAGGTTGTAAGGGAATATTTACTGAATCTATAATATGTTGTTTTGCCATGGAATCAATCTTATTGTTGTCTTGGGGATATTTTGTGATGTAATTTCCTCTCAATCTCTTGGTATGTTATAATTTAAGTATTCTTCAAACAACTACAATTACAGTATGTAAGCAACTATACAGTGGGTGCCGCGCCGGTTATAAGAACAACGGATTCCCTCTAGAACTGTTATCATGTACTATTGTATTGTTCCGGTATAAGAACATGTATTGTACTCCGGATGAAATTGTTATAACCAGCATCCACTGTATTCGTTAATATTGAACAAGTTTGTGTTTATCGCTATTATAGTGTGTAAACTTGGACAATTTGCTTTATCAGAGATTACTTAGATTAGTGATAGGTTACTAGATTTTGGAGAAATTTGAAATTCTTGCAATGTATATATCTTTGTTTGTTTTTAGATTTTGGAACTGATTGTGATGTATTCTACAACAAAAGCTGTTTCATTTACATCTCAGAGCTTGATCTTCCGTGGGAGAATTCTAGACAAAATTGCATTACAAGAGGAGGACATCTAACAAGTATAAATTCAGAAAATGAGAATGAAATGTTACAAAATCTTGTAGCGAATTATCCTGAAAATTCATTGGGTACATCTGTATGGATTGGATTGAATTATTCGAGTTACAATGAATCATCAAATTGGGAAGATGGTAATCCACTAACATATACTAAGATGCTTATAATAAACGCTAAAGAAGGTTGTATTGCGATTAATGGTCATGGTACATGGGTTTCCACCTCCTGTAGTAGTGATATAGACAGACACCGCATTTGTAGAAAACCAGGTAAGGAATGTCATGAACATTCGATGATCTCGAATACTGTAATAGCTTAATATGTACACAAAACTAATCTAGAATTAGCTAATTAGGACTCTAGCTTAAGGTATTTTTGTTCGTAGGTAGTGCATTTGCTATCAGAGAGAATGGACAATATCAAACTATCACCAATGACACCACCACCACCATCAGTAGTATATTACCTACAATTCTAGCCTGTAGAACTGATACATATCCTCAGAGTAATAGAAAAGCCTCGTGGGAGTATAAAGCTACAGGAAGTAATGTATGGAACTCTATGAATGCTGATACTAGGGAAAATGGAATCAGCGAATTGACAGTTACTGCGTATGGATCATATAGATGTCATGTCAAAAGTGGTGGAGCTGAACAAATATACACTACAGTACTCATACCAACCACTACAGGTAAGCCAAATACGAGATATTCCCGTCAATTCAGTTGATGAGATAAGAACTAAGAAGCTGTAAGGAACTATTCGTATAATTAGCTCTTGCAGTTATAACAAAAAATCACAAATGATTCGGTCCAAAAGTAAAGCTAAAATTTGAACTTTTGTAAAACCCATCACTTTTCGTTTTTGATACAGGTACACCCAGTATCAGCACAAAAGAATTTACCTCCACTTCAAACGATGCAACTCCTTATCTATTTCTCAATTCTAAAAGAAGTCAAGCATTATTCGGCGGATTGATTACTTTAATACTAATACTCGTGTTGTTATGTTCAATAGCGACCATAATAAGCATATTTATCGTAATATTGTGTAAAAGGAGAAACAGGGCTGTTCATTTCAAACGCATAAATGAGGAGGAAAATCGTATAAAATATGAGAAAGAATCACAAATGCGAACAGATACAGAAATTGAACAGCCATCAAATAAAGCAGAATACTTGAATATTTCTGACGTCATGAATCAAATGACAGATGCCGATTATACACCATCAGATGACTATGTTGCAATGGCAGAGGTAGAACATACAGCCAAAGAGCTCATAAACGAATCACCATACCAAAATTTACAAGTTATAACTCAAGAAAATCTTTCTAAATCCGCCACTTTCGGACAAATGTCAGAAACAGAAATACGAAAACAATTTAAAATTCTCAATTCGGAATGTTCAAGATTACGTCATCACCAAGCAACACACATCGCCAATGAACCAAACAACAAACCTAAAAATTCCATAGAAAACATTGTACCATACGATTACAATAGAGTTGTCCTTATGACCGAAAACAATTATATAAACGCGTCATACATTTGCAACAACGAATTTATCATCACAATTCATCCAATGCAAAATACACTACCAGATTTCCTACAAATGCTCTACCAAACGGAAGCTAGCCTTGTCGTAATGTTGACAACGAAGAAAGAGTTGAGCGAGATTGAGTGGAATATTTCGAATGGAGTTACGTACTGGGGGCAACAAGGTTCTGTGAGGGAGTATGAACAATTTGTAGTAAAAACTAGCGCAGTTACAAAATCAGAAAATGCGATAATACATACATTAATACTGCATAATGCCAATGAAAACCGCGAGAATACGTTCAAACAGATAACATCAATAGGCTGGGAAGATCAATCCGATATCAAAAGCATAGTCAATTTGGTTGAAACAATTTTGGCTCACAAAAATGAACAGCCAGGGCCCCCTATAGTAATACATTGCTCAGATGGTATACGAAAGAGTGCTGTGTTAGCAACAGTACTGAAGGTAATAGAGGAAATAGAAGGAAATGCGAATGTTGATGTTAATGAAGTTGTAAAGCGGATGAGAATGGAGAGAAAATACTGTGTACCATCTTTGGTGAGTTGAGTATAAATGGTTAGTTAAGAAATCGGATAGAATATAATGATGTACGAAAAACAGACATTTTCGCTTGTATCTTGAGCACAAAAGTGCTGGTGAATAGGTAGAAAGCTGCAATTGGGACCATGGATTAGTCACATATGTAATGGCAAATGAATAATATTATTCTCAAATTGAAATCAGACATATTTAAGAAATTTAAATATTTCGAGTAAATTAAGACAGGTGGGTCCATGGTCCACATGATCTAAAATGTATATTGCTGTCTATGAGAGGGTCACAAAATGTGTTAAAATTGGTATAGGGGTCCTAAGAGAGAATAATGTTGGGAACGGTTGCTTTAGGTGGAATCTCAGTTATTCTAAAACACACAAAATTGGTCAGGAATTTGCGTTTAATTTATATAATTAATCATACGTTAAATTCCACAATAATTTTTCCCAAAAAAGTGGAAAATTAATATAATCCTTAACTCATTGTAGACAATATTTGGTTATGATTTATATATTATTTTGGCTCATTTCTAGATACATTACTCATATTGTTACTCTATCCTTCAAGAATACTACAAGACCAAATACTCCGACTAAATTACAGAAAACAACAAATTGTTGTTGTGACTAGAATTATTATATACAAATTATGTATACGTGTATTATATAATTGTAGTGTTGTAACAGCATTTTTCCATAGAATGAACTCTGTATGATTAAAAGTGGATAAATAAACATAATTTCTAATTTTTCCTTATTTAATATACATTAGATATTGTATTACTCATAGAGTTATCATTAATGGATATTTCCCATATTTGGGCAGAATTATTCTGTTAAACTTCCCAATAAAATAATCCCTACAGATTATTCTGAAGTCATAATTATGTAAATTATCCGAGTTTGAGAGTATAAATTATGGAAGAAATTGTTTGAGAGAGAAAAGATAGAATTTTCAACATTGACAATGTATTTCAGTAAGATTCATTTTGTATTTATCTTGGAGATTATTTGTGTGTTAAGATGTTCTGCACTAAGTATAGGTAAGGGATTATTCTATCATCAGGGGTTCCCAAACCTTTCACCTGTAGACCCGCTATACCAATATTAACAGATCCTGTGAACCCCATGCTGATCACAGTCTCCATAGGCCCAGTTTGGGAACCGCTAACCACAATATTGGATTGAGTAAATAAGTTAAATAAAATGGGAGAGATACCCGTTTCTAATAATAATGTGGATTTTCTTATGAATATTAGATTTTGGAACTAATTGTGATGTATTCTACAACAATAGTTGTTTCATTTATATCTCAGAGCTTGATCTTTCGTGGGAGAATTCTAGACAAAATTGCATTACAAGAGGAGGACATCTAACAAGTATAAATTCAGAAAATGAGGATGAAATGTTACAAAATCTTGTAAAGAATTATCCTGGAAATTCATTGGGTACACTTGCATGGATTGGATTGAATTATTCGAGTTACAATGAATTATCAAATTGGGAAGATGGTAATCCACTAACATATACCAAGGTGCCTATAATAAACGATCCAGACGGATGTATTGGGATTAATGGTTATGGTGCATGGAGATCTGCCCCTTGTAGTAGTAGTATGGACATACACCGCATTTGTAGAAAACCAGGTAAGTAATGTCATGAACATTCGATGATCTTGAATACTGTAATAACTTAATAAGTACACAAAACTAATCTAGAATTAGCTAATTAGGACTCTAGCTTAAGTTAGTTTTGTTCGTAGGTAGTGCATTTGCTATCAGAGAAAATGAGCAATATCAAACCATCACCAATGACGCCATCACTAACAGTAGTATATTACCTACAATTCTAGCCTGTAGAACTGATACATATCCTCAGAGTAATAGAACAATCTCATGGGAGTATAAAGCTACAAGAAGTAATGTATGGAACTCTATGAATGCCGATACTAGCGAAAATGGAATCAGCGAATTGGCAATTAATAAGAATGGATCGTATAGATGTCATGTCACGAGCGGTGGAGCTGAACAAATATACACTACAACTACTACGGGAGCCCAGACTACTATACCAGCAACAACAGGTAGCTAGATAATCCTCTTCATTAACAACAACAAAAAATTTCGTAAAATTTCTAAGGCATTTTCGCTTCAAAATTCCAAATCAAATGATAGTTCCACATAAATAATTACAGTATACTTCGCTTAATAAGGTCACATCGGGACCAGGACATATTGATCCAATTAATAGGAGTAATTTAACACTATTTGTATGGTTCTGTATCTGGCAAAGTGACCAACCGGTCGCTCTATTAAGCTGGAGTCTACTGTATACATATCTGCTTCAAAATCTGTAGGTACAACAGAAAGTGTATCAGTATCAATGATACAAACAAATAGTACGCTAACTCCAGAAGGAATTTCAATAACAGTAATCGCAATCGGAGCAGTTGTTGGTTTTGTAGTTCTCACAGCCTGTATCATAGTCATGATAATAATAATATTTATTATTATTATAATCTGTATACGCAAGAGAAAACCCAAGGAATATCAATACTTAAGCAAAATCAAATACTCTAACAGTCTAACTGCAGCAATTCCCCCTCCAAGCGTAAGGCAGTGTAAACAGAAAAATGATAGAAAGAACTATGAATTTTTGAAAGACGTGATTCCAGGAATTGACATAACTGAAAAAGAATTGATGGAAACTTTGGAAGATTCGAACATAGAAATCCCAGAATCAATATACTCTTCAAACTACATCAACTTGCCAAGTAAATCGCAGCCCAAAATGAAATTGTACTATGAAGATATCACAGAATTCGTAGACCCCAAAATGGAACCGATTAAACTAGACCTATACAAACAGCATCTAACAAAACTCATAAAAAACACTGGTTTATTTGAAGAAGAATTTAAGAGTTTGGGTGGTGTAACATTAAAATATCCCTGCGAAAACGCGGTAATGGCCCACAACAAGCAAAAGAATAAATACAAAATGATTTTCCCATATGACAAATCACGTGTTATACTTACACCGTTAGACGGTGATTACATGACTACGTACATAAACGCTAGCTATATACCAGGGTTGTATTGTACGGAGAAATTCATTGCAGCTCAGGCGCCTAAGGAGGAAACTGTTGTAGATTTCTGGCGAATGATCATGGAGAGTGACGTCACGAATATTGTTATGCTTTCGAATATTATTGAAGGCAATCGAAAGAAATGTGAGATGTATTTTCCGTTAGATAGTCGGACACCTGAGCAGTTTGGGAAATTCAAAATCCAGCAAATCCACGCGGAAACATTCCTCGGATATATTGTGAGGATTTTCCAAGCCAGCAACGGGGAGAAAACACAGAAAATCAAGCATTTCCATTTCACAGCCTGGCCTGATCAGGATGTACCAATCGTCTACGATGAACTCCTAAATTTCACACAAAAAGTCCATAATGACGTCAAAGATACCAAATCCCATATACTAGTGCACTGTTCCGCGGGGGTGGGTCGAACTGGGACTTTCATAACACTATTCAATATCCTATCTGCTATTGAAAAATCACAACCTATAAGCATATACAAAGTTGTCTACGAGATGAGGGAAAGTCGTCCACAAATGGTGCAAACCTTTCGCCAATATAAATTCATTTATCTTTCAGTTTCAGAGCTTCTCTTCCAAGATACGTCAATCGAAGCAAGCGAATTCACATCTACATACAAGCAATATCTAGAAACGGATATCGAAGGTTATGAATCTATTCTCTACCAACAATTTAACGAGCTCAACTTCCAAACTGATGAAATAATTGAGTTACCATACGAAACAGGAAGTGATCCTCAAAATGCGAAAAAGAACCCTGTCGCTAAAATCGTTCCATACGACGATAACCGCGTTGTCTTGATTCCATTGACCGACATGAACGATTATATAAACGCGTCATACATTTCGAATTTAAATTTTATTGCGACTGTGCACCCAAATACACACACAATGGCCGATTTCCTTCAAATGGTAACACAAACAGCCTCGTCTCTAGTTATAATGCTAACTACGAGAAAGGAAAAGGGTGAAATCGAAGGGAAAAGGTCAAAACGTGCCTCTTATTGGGGCAAAACAGATGAATGCACTCATATCAACCCATTTACAGTCAGGAATACGCACTCTGAGAAAGTCTCTACTATAATAAAGCAAAGTTTGATCATAGAAAACAATGAAGATGGTATGTCGCATTCCGTTACGCAGTTAATATTACTAGCTTGGAACGACAAAGGCGAAGCTACAGATATTAAAAGTATTCTTTTACTGATACAGACTATGCAAAAGTACAGGCAAGAAAACCCGAATTTACCCATAATAGTCCATTGTAGTGATGGTATAGGACGTACAGGAGTATTGCTGACTACCTACAAGATTATTGAGCATATTAACAATAAAGATGCTATTGATATCTTCCATGTTATCAAAGGATTGAGGAGCGAGAGGATGCACTTCGTGCCTACCTTGGTAAGTCTAGGAAGGAATTACATCGATATACATATATCGAGTTGGAAGAATATCAAAACTATCGGAAATTCGGATATTTATCGGAATTATCGGTATCGGGATTTTCGAAAAATGTCGGAAATATCGAAAAACAATTTCCGATAATTCTCATTTTTCCCAATATTTTCGATATTTAAAACAAATATAGCATTATTTATCAATAACTGAGATATCCCCGACGTATTGATATTCGTAAAACCTTGAATCGAGGGATTATTATATTAATAGGATTACATTCCATTTACTTTTATTCTCTATTTTAGAATCATTTCCTATCTTGCTTCGCTCTAGTCAATGAGTACTGTTCAACTACAATCTAACAATACTATTGCATCACAAGATGACCCCTCTATATGTATGTATATAATATTGTGTATAATTTCTTAGTTTGCTTTAATATTAAATGTCTGATGGTGTTTAGTCTTTGGAATTCTTTGGCGAGAACATTGTGCTACCCACATTCTAACTAGAAATCCGAATTTTTCATAATATCATTCCAGTATAACCTCCACAAATGAGCGGTGGAATCGGGAACGGAGTGAAAATAAATAAAATGAATTCCTAGTTTCATACAAATGAACCTCCACCAAGCGGGGAATTTGGCAATAACGGTTAACGTGGTAGCATTTTCGGCGTCCCTCCCACCACTTTCGTGCAAGTTACTGTAAAAAGAATTGCATTCACATTTGTAGGCAATATCTTTGCCTATCGGGAATCTACATTTTGAATAAGATAGAGTAGATAGCACAAAGCGAACACACTGAACAGAACGTTTGCAAGGCATACTCCAATGTGTTCCTGATCCATTTATCCATGGTACATTTCGTGTCAAATCGTGATACGTAAATACAGTGGACTCAGCACTCCAGTTAACAGTTGAAAACTGCCCTGCACAAACATCTCTCAATTACCCCATAGCCTTAACATAAAGAATATATGTTAATAAATAAATGAATTTAATAGCAGATCTTTCCATCAATATGACCATCAAATCAATGATAAATAATTCTTACTAGTTGGCATTCAAATGTTCATCTATCATATATGCATATAAACGTAATGTGTAATTTTAAAGTACAATGTTGATATATATTAGTGTGACAATAATTATTATATATACAGCTAAAATGCAGTGTTTGTGCATTGAATTTCAACTAAAAAATATGTATTAAAGCTTGGTTTCACAGTTTAATTGTGTGCAATTATGCATTGAAAGTTGCTAACAATCTGTTTCTTGGCTCTCCATAATATACGGAAAAATCATAAATTCTGTGTCCATGGTAGTATTATTATTATTATTATTATTATTCGAGTTTGAATTCAGAAATTCTATTTGATCCTCGAATTTTTCAATGTCATCATCCTTCTCAAATATTTTCTTCATAGCACTAACTGTATTTTCCTGTTCAGGCAATGTACAAGGCATTTTACGTGGCGAACTTGCTAGTACTTCATCTCGGTCTTTTTCCATTGATTCTAGTCTCTGTATATATGCTTGTACATTTTCAATTAGCCGTTCGTTATCAGTGTTTCTTAATGATGGCGAAAGATGGTTCGCATTGTTTGAGTTTTTATTCAAACCAATCCGTGATTTGTTGCTACCCAGCTGATGCGAGGAATGTGAACTTAAATTCTCAATTGAGACTGAATGTCTTTCTTTACTCCAAGAAGATCCATGTAGGTCAATTGAGTAATCGTTTAATGGTGGTGATGAGCTCAACGAGTCGCAAGCTGTACGTATATTCTGTAGGGAAAGTGATTCAAAGTTTTGTACATGCAACTGTACGGAATCATTTGGAGAAATCGATTCGGTAATTGTGTGACGTTTCGTTCCACTTAATTCGCATAAGTCTGGCGTTGATAGTGTTCGTTCTAGAACTTCGCTTGTCGGTCGGTTTTCACTGTTACTTTTCGGCGCAGAATGCGGTCGTAAAATTGACGTATTTGTATAGCTCGTTTCTAAAAGTGGAGATAATTTGGTTGGTGATATTGACATTCGATTGGCCTTTTTCAAGCCAGGTGAATTTGGCATGGATCTAGGCAATTCAAGGTAATACGCAAAGTTTCCGTCCAAAGATTGTGATTTGTATGATGAACTTGAAACAGCTGATTTTGGCCTAGTTTTCAAACTGGTGGATATTTTCTGTCGCTTAGCAACCGGTTGGAATGCAGATTTTTCTGATACATTTATGTCGCATATGGTTAAATGTTTTGTTTTTTGTTGATTTTCTCTTTCCATTTTTTCACGTTTAGCTTGTGCAATATCAGAGGAGAGTTGAGTTATTGGAAGATCACTACCTTCTGACATCATCTACGAATAAATATTAGTCAAAAATTGTCATTTTGATCCTTGCATCCCTCCCAAGGATCCCTGGATTATCTCGGTAATTTACAAGAAATATTTGCAAATTTTAATTTAGATATTTGGCAAATAAAATCTCAGGAAATTATTACAAGTGGTCATACTCCCGCCGAGACTTTAAGTCTTATGCAGGGGAAAATTTGAATTCCCAGGATCTGACAATGAGGATTATAATTTACCTGTAACAGAGTTTCATCAGGCTGTGACATCGGAGAAGAACTCACAGGAGATCCTGTATCAGAAGAATCAAAAGGCTCAATATCACTTGTAGTTTGAGAATCATTCGCTGAGATTTGTTCAGTATTCAATTCATTACGCCATGATTTTGGTGTTAAATTTGAAGTTGAATATGATAGACAGAGTTCTGGTGCTTGCTTTGGGAAATGGATATCTTGTATTAAACTAGTTTCTGAACGACAGCGGAGTAAATGGGATTTCTTTTCTATCTTTGCAGACCAGAAGGTTTTATGTCTAATCACAAGAATTTATATAAAATGCAACCTCTGAATAATGCTACCCATTTCTGCCCTTATCCACGTTCGTGGAGGTTCATTTGAATGGGACTAAGAATTATTTTTCACTCAGTTTCAAGAAGTTCGCTGTTTCCACAGGTTTCACTGTATTAATAATCAAGTAATAGAAATTCAAATTGATAAAAAACTAAACGTGTATACAACACTATATTAGAAGTTAATAGAGATGATGTAATCTGTTTTATAAGCGTAAAATGCCCATATATAGTAATAATCAATTTCTTAACATATTCACCATTTTAGTTAATTTTGTACTAATGAAAATATTAATAGGAATTATTTCTAAAAATATCATTGTTATCACACAAAAATGTGCTCAAAATTGCTCTAAGTTTTCATGAAATTTCTGAGCAAAAAAGACTTAACAAAGTAATCAATTTAGCTTTGAAAGTTTTCATTATAATTCAATACGTAAGGATTGCCCTATGTAATACGACCATTTAATTCGTTAACATAAATGTCAGATTTACTAATCTGCACTACCTTGCATTCAAAATGCCTTCATATGTTTTCAATTGTTCCAGAAATCCTTTATTCGGTTTAATACAGTTACGTCGTTCTTTTACGTGGCTTATTCCACTCTCTAAACTCATATTGAGTTCTTTCATTAGAAACGCGATTACCTATGAATGACAAAAATGTTAAAAATCTATTAATTTAGAAGTAATCATTGTGATTCGTCTCATTAGCAAGTAAATACTGCAATGTATGATATTTGGACCCTGGAGAAATTCCAATGAGCTATTTCTATAAGCATACTTGGTTGCTGTTTTGGCTGAGAAGTCGCAATTTCGGACATATATTGATCATCAGATACTACCTCCCTATCTGACAATTTTGCTATTTTATTCACCCCAGCTAGCATAGGTGTATTTATAATTATCAAACAAATACTCACTGTTGATGCAGATCTGCTTACTCCCATCTTACAATGTACCAATACTTTACTGTTATTATCTCTACACAAATTAGAAAATAAATAAACAATTTTCCATGAACTACAATGTAGAATTGAATGTACTAACCTTGCTTCACTTATAAATTTGAAAGTACTCTCCCAGTGTCGCATAAGATCCGAAGTCTCTTGATCGTATACTCTATGAATAAATGATTAGATACAGTGTAATCTTCACAAATGGGGCCGGTTGGAAACGGGAACTTCTGGAAACGGAGTGAAAAACAAGCCGAATTCCTAGTCCCATACAAATGAACCTCCACAAACTGGGAAATATTTTCGACGTCCGAGGCCCGCCGTTTGGGAGATTACAAAGTAGTCAAATTTGCAAATCATTTTGAGTGACGTCATATTATTTATTGACAATATCCAAGGTTCTTACCTGATAGGTAAATACTTGAAAGTATCTGGGAAAAAGTTATCAACTTCTCTTGAGATATTGATGATATAACCAACCCTATAAATGAATTGAAGCATATAAAGTGGGATTATTCAATATTACATACATGCTATAAGGGGCGTCCTAGGGGCGGACAAAGGAACATTTACCCCGGCTTTGAAATTATGGTACGGCGCTGGCCCTGGTATACCAGAGGACTGTCATACCAAATTTGATACCCAGGACAATTTTTCTGGACACGACCTGGGTGTAATATAGAGGAGATTGTAGTAAATAGCATATAAGAAACTGACCCTAATTGTCTTAGTTCAGATAGATTTGAAGCATTCCATTCGGAACCCTAAAGAAAATTACAATAAACTTGTATTATCATAAACAACTAAAATAAATATTGAAAAGCGAAATTAAATCGCAATTTTTGCTGTTACGTTATTCACAGAATTTATGCATAAACCCACCAGATATAAGAAAGATAATATTTCAGATGGTTTCTTCATTTGTCCAAATATGAATAGCATCTGTTCATCTAGGAAACTAAGGTAACTCTTGAGTGGACGATTGAACTGAGCTTCTAACTGTAATCTTAACTAAAAATAGAAAAATTCACAATAAAAAGTGGAAAAATTAACGATCAAAAACATGTAAAATTTCACTATAAAAACTCAAAATTTTATCGATAAAAAATCAGAAAAAATCGCAAAAAAAACGCGGAAATTATAATTAAATTTTTAAATGTGAAGGTAAGTACTTACATCACGACTTGTAACATTTTCTAAATCTGTATGACTCATATTCTATAAAGGCAACGAGAATATATAAACAATAACACCCAAAAAAGATAATTATCAATTCACATACCTCTCTAAGCTGGGATATCAACGCACGCTTAAAAGTTGTTTCGTCATCAATTGGACTAAAATACATATGAACATAAATACAGTAATCTCCCGTTATATAGAATACGGATATATAGAAATACCCGCTTATATCGAAGTCTTAAATTGTACAAATGTGGTCTCAAACCTTTAAAGTAACATATATTCCATTGGTTATGTGGAAGCAAGTATTGCGGTCTCTTGAGCTTCGATATAACCGGGAGTTGGCTGTAGTTATTAGGGGAAATAATCAAATTTTAAAAGTCACAAATTACTTACTCTTCTTCTATTGAGAAGATAGGAGAATCTGGCCTGAAAAATGACGTCACTTCATCCATCATATACCTTCACAAAACACACACATTATATTATCAAAAGCCAATTACAATTACAAGGTTGTAATCGAATATGTTAGATTGTGGGGGAAGTGTAGTTATTCATGAAATTATGATCATGTAAGGTCCAAAGTTGAAAGAAAATAAGTAACAATTCCTATCCAATAATAACTCTAACGATTATGCAATTGGTACTGAAATTTGTAGAAATAATGCTCACCCCTGGGCTAATTGAATAAATAAGGTCACTTCGCCACAGTAATGTGATATCATGGACGCGTTTTTTAGATTTGGCAGGAGATATGAACTTTTGACTTGTGGTATGAACTATGAACCTTGGAATGAACTTTCAAGGACTTGGCATGAACTTTGGGATCACATCACCTAGCAACACTGCTTGGCCAATTCAGGGCTTGGAACAAGTGCACCAACATATTTGACCGACAAACTTCAACTTACCATTCATGTAAGCTCTGTCTATTATCAGTTAATTTGTCTTTATAATAAGGAACCCACGTATGACTTGTGCCTCCAGAATAATAATTGAGATCTCTAGCATTCTCTACTGCTGTACATATAGCATTAGATGCTGCCCACATACAAGGCACTGATGACGTCTTGAATACATAAGCATCATACCCTGATGTCAATTTAAATCCTCTAAAAATAGCGTAAATGAATAAAATTTTCGGATGGTAGAATACAGTAGAGTTCGCCTATTTTCAAGTCGTATTTTGCACTAATTTCACTTGCTATACGCAAAATTGCTTTAGAGGAATTTACAGAGAACTCTCGATATAACGAGGTGCTCTGGGCCCCTGTTTCATTTAGCTATAAGCGGAGTAGCTATAGTGTGTAAAGACTCCAATACAAAATATCTCTGAAAAAGCTTGCTATTAGGCGAACAGCACTGTACTTATACATTATCACTTACCCGTCTCCAAAATATTTTAATACAGTATTCTTCCATAGAGGGATTACCAATACAATTCTGAACCTATAGAATACACAGGTACCAATTGATAGAGCAAGTACAAAATATATGTGCGAGCCCCGCCGGATCGTTCAAGTTAGAAAGTTCGGCGGCTACTGTTAACTATGAATAGACTTACTCTTGATTCACAGATTCAGTCCCAAGCAAACAGCTCTCCTCTGTATCTTCATTACCATATGCTGTTACTAATATCAAGTATTTGGTTTTACTAGGATTAGCTTGTTCTAATGCTACTACCTAAAAGCAAATTTGTAATTATCCTACAGTGTAACTTCTGTAAACGGGGGATTTGACAGAAACAGGGAAGCATTCCTAACTATTGACGAATACGAACGCTAACGAACGGTCAAGATCTGTTCGCTTTATCCGGAGTAATGCCAATTGGATTTCCACTCTAGGGAACTGATTATGTGCCAGTATTTGTTCTTCTTATCCAGAGATTCGTATTAACTGTGTTGTATTAACGAGGCCAATTAGCTACCCAAAAGCTAGTAAAACTACAACTTAATCAATAATGACGATGCCAAAAATTTGACCTCATAGGCAATAAATCCACATACAAACAAGAAATACAGTTTCCAAGAATAAAAAGCATTTCTAGTAGCGAGTAGATAAGAATCACAATACATGAATAATCATAAGATCATACGTAGAATACGTAGACAATATTATTGAGAGTTTTCAGTTGCCTACATAATGTATTGATTCGCCCATCAGGCATGAGCAAAATATGTAAGCGAATTTAAGTTAATAATAAATACGCTAATTGGATATAATATGCAGTGTGACTTCCACAAACAGGGTGCCAGAGACGCCGAAAATGCTACCGCGTTTCTGCCAAATTCCCCGTTTGTGGAGGTTACACTGAATTTTAATCGTGTTTTTCCTTGATATTATGTAACTCACGTTCAAGTTGGCGAAACAAGTAATAATATATCAGAAAATGGTTGTCAATAAATACAAACAACTTACCATATCAATTCTCTCTCTCGGCCGCATAATAGACATCAACTGGTGTAAATGATGTTGTAAATCTCCTGTAGAGAATGAATGTTGATAACTCAAATGTAAATAGGAGAAATTGAAAATATAACTTTTCTTCATTAAAAACCGGCAAATATTCATCATAAACAAACCCCTTTCCGCTTAATAATAGCATTTTTATAGAAAAAATTCGAGACATAAATTCCCATATAAGGAAATTTGTTTTGAAACCCTTTTCCCTTATTTACGGCTTTGGAATTGTTAAAGACAATCTTAATAGCATTTTAATGGTCGCTCAGTGAATACAGTATTTCCCTGAATACGCACAGGGGTCTAGAAAACGCAAAAATGGCGATAACAATTCGTCGCCACCCTCTAGAAGAATTCTGTTGAAATTTACGTCACATTTGACCTTTAATTAGGATAATACTTTTCCAAAATCTTTTGTGTCTTCAAAAATTGAAAAACAATTGCCATGAAAATTCAGAGCAAACAGCAGCTAAAACCCTGTTTAACTGTACAAGAACTGAAATATGCAAAAAGTCTCAAAACTAGCACAATCCTGTATTGAAAGTGAAACTATGAATTTAGTAGAAATTACGTATATTAAATCTGTGTTAATTGCGGTGCGTATGCTTGCAGATATGACAAATAGCCAAATAAGTAAAAATGTGTAAACTATATTTTGCCATGATATATCTGTTGTTATTACAAACTTATCAGTTAGTTCAGACTTGTGATAAAAAGTATAACAAGAATTATCAAATGATTATTAGTAGAAATCGCATTATATTACAAATTTCAGAATTTTTAGTGCTATTTTGGTCAATATTAAGCTAAACATAATATATCATTGCAAATTAGCTAATTAAGCACGTGGGATAGTAATTCTATTAGAAAATGCAAAATATATATTACAATATTATAACTAAACATATGAATGCCTGCCAATTGATGGCATTGCATTAGAAAAACGAGTTTTTACTGTGCTATCATATTCTCAAAATATCCGTATATGGAAGTTATAATACCAGTAACAAGCTTCATACATAAGAACTGATTATCAATAATATTTCTTATAGATTGGACTACGACCCAAACCATAGGAGTCTGGGTGAGCAAAGATCACGTCATGTCAACCAAAAATGGTCCACATAATATTGCTCAGTCTCAATATTTGCTGAATTATTTCACAAATACGAATAACAAGTTATTGCAAATATTCGCATATGGCACTACTGTTATAATCGTTATCAAAAGAACTGTACAATCGTAACTATAATTACATTAATATTCGTCTTATCATGAAAATACATATATGGCACTTGAAAGAGACCAGACATGGCATATTGAGCTCAATTAGCACCACAAATAATTAATATTCAATACTATCAATAAGCAATTTTTATTATAAACAATAGACTTAGAATGAATTAAATAATCCAACTTTCAAATACTGTAAGAGCTGTTTTAGTGGTACAGTAGAACTCGGCTTAAGACGTACTATTTCTTATATCCCCAAATATAAGTCATCATTATTTGTAATGCAAACATATTCGGATAAGACGTACACTCGGTTAAGTCGTACTAATTTCTGTTTCCCGAGGGGGTACGTCTTATCCGAGTTCTACTGTATATACGTAAGGGTTTGGTTGGGAACCAGTGTATTCTATGAAAATATGTTACATATGTTTGCATAGAAAGGTCAAGCCAGATAGATTAGTATCATATGAAAACTTAAATTGTGGTATTTAGTAAGAATATGCTACTGTCAAATACACATAAATTTGGTATTCGGTATTATCGCGAATCCAATATATCGATGATAACAGCTGTATATGATACCAACTGTAAATGAAACTGTTAATACCAGCACCTGATTACACCGAGATCTGTACATGGTAATACACTACATGCTAATTAATATTTATTGAGAATTATCCAACAAATATATCAGTGTAATTACATGTATTGCATATAGTCACTGGCATACTTTGCATTGATGGAGAAAAAATGTAGGAATATTAGCGGGTGCAAAATGCTATCCCTTTCCCGTTTCACCAGATTCCGTGTTTGTGGAGGTTTCACTGTAGCCAGTGGTTCCCAACCTGGGGTCTATGGACCATTGGTGGTCCACGGACGACAGCAGGCGTTCACAGAATGTGTTAAACTAATAATCGGGACAGACAGTTGGAAAGTAAGGTTTCAGTAAAGTGTTGTTCAGAATACGATATTACGGACAAATGCGTGATATTATATGTGCTAATTAATAAACAAATATACTCTCATCACCATATGATGAAAGTCATTGAGAATTATAAATGATGTAAACATATAACCACAACAATATGAGTGCAGACAAATCGTCGTCATAAAGAAATACTTATTGGATTCTTAATTAAATGGGAAATTACATTAAAATATTCGGTCAATTTGACTGTTGATAAGTGCATATAGATGGTTTTATTCAAATTACGTGTATTGGAGAATTGAGATACAGTCAAACCTTAAGTAAAGGAATACTCTGGGGACCAGCTAAAATGTTCACATACGAGAGGTGTTTACTTTTCATGACATTGTGCGTAACAATGGAAAACATTTGGGACCGAGACAAGGTGTTCATCTTTTGGAGGTTTTCTGTACAAGGAAATTTGCAAAAATAAGAATTTTACTGTTCATAGAAAAGTGAAAATCCAAAAAAAATATTTTCATCATAGTACAGTTCTATATTTGTTTGATCGGCTCGATTTTGGATTTCTATACTCCAATTTGCATAATTTCCCTGCAAAAAGTACACAAATAAACAACAACAAAATGTCTTACTTTTACTTGCAATTCTTGAGTTACCTCCAAGTAACAATAAACGAGTTCTTCTTGATAGAACACCCATTTTAAATCAGAAAATTACAAAAGAGTAAAAATTGTTTTTGTGTTTGGAAAATTATTTCAAAGCTCAGTTAGTTTTCGAAAGAAATTCTCCTTTTTATAGTGATACAGTAATATACCATAGAATTGTACTATGAATGTGTTATGCCAATGATATAATATTGTATTGTTAGCTTGATGTAGCGATTTGATTTGCAATGTGCTTGAAAAGTGCATATTTTCTGGTAACTAAGGTGCCTTGTAAGATATTCGTGGGGATCGGAGATCTTTTGGGGGAGGGGAATGTGTCAGTTTGCCCAATTGGCTCAACATCACACATTTTAGTGTCAATTCGCATATTAGAAGTAGTTGATAAAGTCAACTCTGGTTTTTGCGAACACGATAAATCAACATTCCCGCTTATATCAAGTCTAAAACTGTACATTTTGTGTATAAATATGGTCCCAAACAGCCAAAGAACATAACTTCATTGGTTATATCGAAGTAATTAACGCGGTCCCTTGAGCTTCGGTGTAACCAGAGATGGATGTTGGTTTACAGAATTTACGTAATTGCCTATACAAGATCTGGATAGTATCATCGTGACCGTATTGAAGAATTATAATATTAGCAAACTACGCATTTGTAGAAGACTTAAATTAATCAGTGAAACCAGAATATGGACAGCATATATTTAAGGATAGCGCCGATGGATGAGTGTATCATACAATGTAATGCTATTATCATCATTATGACAATACAAAGTTATACATATGCGTATTTGTATTGGAAATTTCATTGAATGGAGAATCCCATTTAACCGCGTTCATGGGGAGGCTACTATCCTAGGAAATACAATATTTTCTTCCAATCAGACCCCTGTTAATGAGAAACTTGTTTCAGCTCCACACGGCATTTCATAAGAATTATCTCATTAAGTTATGTACTTCTATTAAACGTATTAAAGGCGGTCTGTGAAGATAAAATCACTACTATTCACCTGCTAGTTAGTAAATATATTGTGTGTAGTGTATTCCACTGATAAAATGGTGAAATAATGACAATATTCATACGGCAGGTAAACTTGATTCGGGCGGTGGAGCTGAAACAAGTTTCCAAGTTTTTCAACCAAAAGTGGCCTCAAGTAAAATCAAAAACTCACCAATAATATTATAGCTGTTTGTGCTTACAATACTAACTCTCCTAACCATATGAGGAATAGCCAGGGCTAAATGTTTATTAGCATAGAAACCATCATAACTAGATTGAGATACTGTATCTGAATCTGTCTCGTCCTATATTGTAGAAATATTAACGTAGTAGCTCTCTCGTGGATTATGTAAGGGTTTCGATTCCTTGTATGCATTATAACACCGGTTCCCAACCTGGAGTCCACAGGATCTCAAAATCGGTCAAATTCATGATTTCGTAAATATTTGTCCGTCTTAAGATTCGAATTAACCGTGTTTCCGAATAAGATGAACAAATATTTACATGAAATCAAGTTCTCACAATTGTTTTCAACCAGTATTACTCTGGATAAAGCAAACACATTTTGACAGTCCATTGGTGTTCGTATTAACGAGTTTCCACTGTATTATTACACGACCCCTGTTTCTGGACATAAGCAACCCGATTAACCAGAGTCAAATTAATAAAAACAAATAAATTCTTACCTGCACTTGTTCAATTGAACTTGCGGCTGAAGTAGGCCGCTCAATAGTCAGCAAAGACATCGAAAATCAACTATACTCTCCAAAACAACTATCTACAATTTACTTGTATACATGTATATATGTAAGCCAATGGTTAAGATTAATGAATTGATATGATAACATTAAGTCAAATTGGATACGTATGCATGGTAACCATATACTACATTAGGCATGTTGATTTCAAGACATATTTATGTGATGATAACAATTGCATTTTCCGATTAGTTTACAAGCCATTGTGGCCATAGAATATTTAGTTGTCTACTTAATAGTGCATCGAGCAACTCTACTACCGTAAACTGGGGCTACTTTGGCCCAAATATTGAAATTTGCTTACGTATCGAATAGATATTGTATTTGTATTCGAGTTGTCTACCGATATTTGAAAATTCGTTAAAAATTTGCAAGTCATTTTCAAGTATAATACTGAATCTAATCTAGTTTCTTTGAAACTTTAATATTTGGGTTAAACAACCCAGTGGACCAAAGTAGCCCCAGTTTACGGTATTCAAATTTCAGGTTATTCTGGCGAGAATTATCCCCTCTGTGATTATTCGTAATTGTACCATGGATGGCGGATTTAATATAACTTAAAATACATATTTCCCTGTACGTATTAACCAAGCGAGGACTGTCTCAAAATGACCTAGAACAACATACAAGAAAATAATTAACAAAACCCACCATCCATTGTTAAATAATAAGCACATACGTAACATAAATTTCGATAGCCCTCTTTACTGTAAATCTAATAATAAATAAAACAGATCCATAACATGAATAAAGCTTGCTTACAGTGAAAATACAAGAATATACACTCAAAAAGTCAACACACAATTTTGTGAAAATCTGCTATCAGAGTCATTCTATATATTAATAAGCAAAGTACAAGTTTGTGTACAAAGCTAAAAAGTCTAAACAGAAGAAATAAAGAAAAGTCGTAAAGTACACACAAACAACGAGTTTTTACAAATATATATTATAGGTCTGAAAGATGGCATCACATAAAATTAGCACCACATCCAGTACAGCTAATATCCTGCATACGATTTGGTTGTCTACACCGGGGACATAACTTCGTGCTAGGATTTGTACGTGGAGGTGATTCGGTATCAAGCCTGTAGTCAGGCGTTTTGTAGCACACTTCACAGAAAGATATATTAATAGGATTGAAGCTTGTACAGTGCGGACATTGCCAACGTTGTTGACCAGCAATTGACCTTGGGTATGGCTTTTGGAGTTGTTGTTGCTTTTGCTGTTGATAATATTGGGAATTTACACTTTGATCATAAGGGAGTTCTTGGTATGGCCTGTTATGATCGTATACTGAACTATATGGAGGCTGCGACTGCACAGGAATACTAAAACTCTGGTCCCTTGGTGGATTCGACGAATATGATTGTGTTGGATGTGGTGGAGGTATTGGGCCTGATAGGTCGGCAAAAGATAGATTTTTGGCGGGCAAATTTTCAGTGGGTGGTTCAGCATATTGGCGAGATTGTGTTGGCATTTCAGCTGGCATATTTTCGTGAGTTGGATTGGGGGTATACTGTTGGAAAAACTCAATGAATTTGCCATGTCCAATATGTTCATAAGCAATTAAATCCTGCATGGCAAGAAGGCAATCACATCCAGTTTCTATTAATCTATTTAAGTTGGCTGGATTTTCAAATAATTCCGCTTTTAGGTAAAAAGATCTATCTGTTTCTAAATACTCATAACCAAGATGCGTGAATATATTATTTGTTATCTTGATCCGTGCACAAATCTCTCGAAAGAAAAGAGACCCACTTTCCTAAATAAATACATATAGAAATATAAAAGTTAGATCTGTGCAGACCCCAAAATATTTTGGCTAACAAATTCATGTGCCGAAAATATTGAATTTTCATATTAAGAATAAATAATTATTCAAAGAAATTGTGTACATTTCTGAAAATGCAAATTCCTTTGTATTTTTTGGCTTTCCTACTGAAATTGGCGAAAACTTTGATTTTGGCATCTTTCAGAAATGTGCACTAAATTTTCTGAATTTTGCTATAAAAATACATAAAATATAAAAACACAAACCTTTAGGGTGAGTACTTCTCTATCTGATACACGAAGAAATATACAAATACAATATTTGGCAAGCCATTCTATACCTTCACGAATTTGAACAATTGGTGTATTATGCTTCAGATTTTGCAAAACTATTTCACAAATGATACCAAGTGCGTATTTATCCTTTGCTGAAAGAGGCAGACAAGCACGCGCAAGGTCAATTAAATGCGAGGGTATTGCAGTTTGAAGCTTGAAATTTGATAAAGTTTCACGAAGTTTCTCAAATCCCTGAAGTAAATTCAAAGAAGGGTGCGGGCCTTGAAAAGAATGGAATGGGCCAAAATTTTGTGGAGGGGGAGCATTCTGTTGTTGTAGAGATCGCTGAGGCAACTGGCTCATCCATTGTTGTTGTTGTGGATCGATATTTTGAATTTGGCCAGAACCTTGTGATTGTGATTGGGGCATATTCGGCATTTGACCAGGTCCTATTGGTTGTGGAATAAATTGTATGGGACCAGATCCTTGTTGTGGCCGTGATGGATGTATTGGCTCTAATCCTTCCTTAGGGGGAATATTTTGTACTGGACCATATCCTTGTGATTGTGATTGTGGAATATTCACCATTTGGCCAA
Organism: Oopsacas minuta; assembly: GCA_024704765.1. NCBI lineage: Eukaryota > Metazoa > Porifera > Hexactinellida > Lyssacinosida > Leucopsacidae > Oopsacas > Oopsacas minuta. The sequence goes on along the minus strand of JAKMXF010000345.1, from coordinate 169,653 downwards.
GTTCTAGGGGTGGTGGTATATTTGATATTGGACCAGATCCTTGTTTAGGGATACTTTGAATTGGACCAGATCCTTGTTTAGGGATACTTTGAATTGGACCAAACCCTTGTGCTGGTGGTGGTAGAATATTTGGCATTGATTTTCGTGGTGCTGGTTCTGGAATTGAAGATTTAACACTTTGATCCTTATTAGTATCAAAATATTTCAACGGATTCTGATCAGTATTTCCAAATTCTGACAATTCCTGTATTGCAATTAAAAGCTCACAGCAAATAAGAGATACATTATGCAAACGTGTGGTTCTATCATCAACAGCCTCCTTGAGCTGCATTCCTTGTCCTTCTGACATTTTGAGATAGCCTAGCTTCAGGAAAATTTCTTCCGAGTTTATCATCTTACTCGAGACAAGTGAATGAAAAGGATCTTTATCATACTATAGGAAATGCACAACCAATAAATATTGATTATATAAATACAAAAACAGCTCAAGGGATCGCTAAATTACTTCGATAAAACCCATGAAATATATGTGACTTTTGACAGTTGGCACCATATTTGTACAATTTCAGACTTTGATATAAGCGGGTATTCCGAGATATCCGTGTTAAATATAATGGGAGTTGGCTGCATACGTATAATCATATATACAGCAGACTGGTAATGGCACGGTCGCAGTGGTAAACTGATGATTTGCCGCGGGTATCCAGATCCTGAGACCACCTCTCCTTATAGGGTCATTTTATGCTGTTTGACAAAATTTTTGTCTATATGCTTATTAGATATTTAACCATGGATGGTGAATTTAGGATATTTATAAATTCCATGCAAATTCTCCCTTCCGATCAAGCAGAGTGCCTCAAAATGACTTAGAACAACATTCAAGCAGATAAACTAAAACCGCCATCCATGGTTACATAACTAATAAGCATATAGAGGGGCCATTTGGTCATAACAAGCAGTTATATAGCTTACCAAAAGTAATTGAATTTCAGGTAATTGTGCATCAACGTATTGGTTTAATGCATACTTAAATACACCCACCAATCCTATCTTAATCTCTCCAACTTGCTTATGGTTCAATACATTACCATGTATAACCTTATACATGTCGATATTCTGGTATTTCTTTTGTACAGGTAGATTTATGCATTTTTTGGCTAATTCAAGGAATTCGTCTGGATTAGCCTCTGCGAGTGACGTAGTGTATTTTTGGTCTTGTGTCCCCAGAGCATCGATCGCGACTAATAACTCTGAAAATGCGTATTGCTCCTCGTCATCTTCTGGAGAGACAGGTCTTGCTCCTTCAACCGGATTTGGTTTTTCAACTGGATCCGGCGCGACCGGTTTTACCATCCCTACCGGTGTTGGTAAATTCGGTACAACCTGTGTATCTATCTTCTGTAAAATATATTCGTTATATTTCTCCTTTTTTATCTGCTTTTCTATGGCAATAGATTCTTGTACAAGAATACACAATTCACAAAACAAACGCTCAATCTGTGCTTCGAATTTCTTTACATTTTGAGGCTTGTTAAATTGCCAAAATTGTATCCTATTTTCATAGCCGAGGAGACGTAGTATATCATCTGTAGAGCAGAGGTTATTGCTTATGCCTTGTTTATAAAATGGGCCATCAACCTAAAAGTATATAAAATATATCACTACCATATATGGACATGTTTTTGACAAGCGATTAGCTACTTTACATAGGAAATTGTGGATTGGACTAGGGATACGGCCGCGATTATTATTTGTAATTAGTAAACTGCTAAAAAGGGCATTTGGCTTGCTAAAGTATTACATAATTGTAGAACTGCATAATTCAAAACTCCGTTTCTGCAATCCCTGGTCCAAAATCGACGATTTTCTGTTTGGTTCATGCCAGATAATAAACAGAGTTCATAGATTTTGACCTTTCCCTTATGACAAGAATTTGCAATGAATTTTGACATGAATCATGGACTTTGGTCTTCACTTACCTTAATAATTTTAGTTTCATCACTGTGAGAATCAAAATAAACACAATTACACATCTTCGCCAAATTCTCAAAACCAGCACAGATATTCTTCATTGACTTACCTTCCTTCATAGTACGCAGCATAATATCATAGAAATTAGCCATAGTATATTTATTTTCGACTTTAACGTACCTTTTAGCCTCGTTTGCTATTTCAATGGGAATATTACTAGTAAGCGTTGGCTTATATTCGGAGGATTTAAATGTAAGGACAAACCGGATAAATCCCTCGATGGATTCTAATTTTTCGGCTGGCATTCGGCTTTCTGAGTGGACTTTATCCAGCGTTTCTTGTATGATGAGTTTCTGTTGTGGGACAGCATAGGGTGGGGGGATTGTTTGCGTCCCTGGTGGCACTCCATAGTTTGTGTTGCAGAAAAGTTGCAATTGATCGAATACTTCAACTTTATTGATGTCTATGTTAATTTGCTTACTCATCATACTGTTACGTAATCGATTGAGGTCTTTTTCCAATTCACTGAATTTTTTGGTGATTTCTGGGTTATTTTGCGCGGAAAATGATTGAGCCATTTTCAAGCCATCATGCTGAGAACGAATGGTTGATATTTGAGCTTTCTTCTCGGATTCAATTTGATTTATATAGTCCAATTTTTCTAATTCAAATTCTGTAACTTTTCGTTTCAACTCGGTGAATTCTGTTTTTACGATTTCACGTGTTCGCTTTGAATCATCAGTGATAGCACGTTCAAGATCTCTCAGGATTCTAAAAGTTTCATCTTTGATTGTTGGATCTGTGTAGCCAGTCATGCGTACTCTATGCTAATAATATAATTTGAATGGAATTAGTTATCCATGGTTCTGTTATCAAAATTTATAGTTAACTACAAACAATATATGTATTCGGTGGAAGGTGACGCGGCAGTCGGGGCAATATTTCGCGTGTAACCTCCACAAACAGTGTACCAGGGACGTCGAAAATCCCTGGTATCTGTCAAATCCCCCGTTCGTGGAGGTTATATTCTATCAAAGAATAATTGGAAAGATTCACTAATATATCGAACTCTGCCAAGTTAGCATCGGTTCTTAATGAAATATAAGTATTTGTTATTATAAAAATATAATTTGGTGATAATAATATTCTCTAATATAATAACAAAGTTACGTCATCACAACTATAGTTAATAAAATATACACAAACTTAATTAGTAGTTCTGTCTAAGGTATGAACACATTCCACATTTTGTAAGGCTAGGATCATTATAATATGTGCAATTAGGACATACCCATTCTCTTTTCAAGGATAAATTAGTATATTGTGGTTCTGTAATCGTATTATTGGGCTTGTCAGTAGAGTAATCTGGAGAGAATATGTTATCTTCTAGGTTTACTAAATGTCTGTTTAATTTTAATAAATTTTTGTTTTGACAATTGGGTTCAGGCACTTGAAATTTCGGTTTTAGAGGCTTAAGATATTCAGTATAGACTACGGATCTTTTATCAGTTTCTACACACTTAGAATTTATAATATTTTCACGGTTTTCATCAATCAATTTCGAAATTACACAAATATTTTCAATATTATTAATATTCCATTTTAACTGAATGTTCGTAGAAGAAATTATCGAATTTTTCTTGATATTTTCAATCTCTTTATCATACAATTCTAAGTTATTTTTCAGTAAAGTACTAGTGGTATTACTCTTCAATACACCGAGTATATGTTCTCTGGCTTTGGTAATTTCGGCTAATGTCGAACTGGCTATTTTGTATTTATCGAGAACTTCCTTTTCAATATCATCGAGTTTCGATAAAAGTTGATTTTCCTCGTTTTTGAGTTGACCGATGATTTGTGAAATTTTGTTTTTGATTTCAGCTCTGTATGATTGTATTCGTGTTTGAAATTCTGTAATAGTTTGTAATGTCGTTTCGGAAATTTGTGGAGATTGAGCCATGGTCAAAGCTAGAATTCTAAAATTAACATAGAAATATGTACTCAAAATACACTCAACTCCCGTTACATCGAAACTCAAGGGACAGCAATAATACCTTCGACTTATGCGGAGTTCTAGATAACCTGGGCTCTCAACGCTCACCATTTCGGGTCTACAAATACTGCAGAAGAATTGGGTATTGTAATAATAGAAAATAATACTAAATTGCATATCCCAAGATAGAATCGTGAGATTTTGAAGTTTCCAAGTTGAGAGCCCTGATGACCTATGAAAGTATACAAATGGACCTGTACACCCCCAACGAGAGACAAACATTTGGCTAAATATTCACAAAAATATATGAAACAAAATCCAACTCAAAATACCCACACCAACTAATTCATATGTACCAACCATAGTCCACAATAAGCACATATCTGGTCCTGATAGCGATTAGCCTGGTTACAACGACGACAATACTTCGTTCCATGTGGAATATTCGGCTTTCCACTTTGCTTGTCAATCTTATAACGCGGGGTCTTATAACAAATTTCACAATAGTGGTTGCTCATAGAATTCAAAGTTGTACAATGTGGACATTCCCATTCAGTTTGTTTCGGCATTTTCATAAAATGTTTACGAGGGGCATTTCCCTGGTATGAATTCAAACGTTGGTACTTCGAATCGAGAGTATTTGGTAAGGGTGACGACACTTGCTTCAATAATTGCGGTATGGCGTGCTGTGTCGTTTGTGGAGGGCAATTTTTAGTTTGGATCAGGCAATTAATCTCAATCGGTTTGATATCCCACTCTAAATTGATAATATTTTCAATTTTCGTGTTTTCTTTTATAGCTTGTATTTCTTTGTCGTATATTTCCAAATTGTTTCTAAGCAGATCACGATTTGTGGTATTTGTCTTGAAAATTGAGAGTATTTGTTCTCTCGCTTTCGTAATTTCATTTAGAGATGTGCTATATTTCTCGAAAGTTTCTAAGACCTCAGATTCAATGTCATCAAGTCTTGTTATAAGCCGCGATTCTTCTTTTGTCAATTGTGAATGAAATTCTAGGTATTTGGATTGTATTTCATCTCTAGCATTTTGTATACGTATTTTGAATGAAATTTTGCCATCAAATGTTCCTTCAATCTCCATAGCCATTAGTTATCAAGAAATAACCTTTATTCACTCAAATAAATTGAAATATATACCCAATGGAGAATCATATTTGAACCATGGATCAATTTATTTCACGCTATATTGGGGAAAGAATCATTTCGATATATCCGAAAGAGTTCTACAGTATGATCCATGGTCCAATGATCTTGTTAAGAAGAAAATTCTCTCCTATATGATTATTAGCTATTTAACCATGGATGGTGATATCTGCTTGGAAGTTGTTCAACGTCATTTTGAAGCACTCTTCGCTTCATTGGAAGGGTGATTTGTATAGGACACAAAATATGCTAAATAAACCATCCATGGTTAAATGGCTAATAAGCATATAGGAACAGCATTTAGCCAAAACATAGTTTTAACCCGAGTACAGTTTGACAAAAATGGTTCCTCCTATTAGATATTTAACAATGGATGGTGGATTTCGTATATATTATGTATTATAGAAAATCACCTCATCAAAATATCCTTGAACAACATCCAAGCCTGCATAGCCAATAATCCATGTGAACTACCCAAACCAAGAAAGAGGGAATATCTCGAAATAGCTTTTGAATAACATTCAAGGAGAAATACGAAATCCAACATCCGTGGTTAAATATTCGATAAGATATAGGAGGACAACTCTTCTTATAACAGTACACATGGTCCATGGTCTATTTCGCATAAAACAGCTCAATAAAATATTTCCCTATAGAAATCATATGAAAATCCTTATATTAATAATTATCATTCAGAACAGAAGAAAATAGGAAAACAAACATGAATTATATCAAAAGTTTGAAATATAAATAAATTACAAGAATTAAGAGACATAAGCACGACACCATTCACAAGCTAAATATGAAATAGATGTCTCTTTGTTACATTTAGGGCAAATTTTACAACCAATACTTGGACTAGAATCAACTTTCCTGGGTGGATTCTGTAATAAACCGCGTGGATTTCCGCGATCTTGTTTAGCCATATCATTATTTCCAGGATCAGAGATTGAGTATAGATTCGTATCTTCGATTAAATTAAAGGCTGTTGAGGTGAATTTATCCTGCGTAACAGTGGGAGCTGGTTCAACTACGTCATATCTATCACGTGACTGGAGAATATCGCCACTACAATTTGATGTACGACTATTGTATTGCGTATCAGATACACTGGAATTTGGTGTATCATTATCGGAATAGAGTTTAGCTTTTGAACGTTGATAGTTTAATGATTGTATCGGAGAACCAAATGAATCACTATTCTGTGATAAAAGGCTTGCATCACGACCTGAAGCGCAAACATCTAAGGCTGTTATTGGACATACCGATGCGTTTATTTCAAAGTCATGAACTAAGGGGGGTGGTGAAAAGTAGGTCAGAAGATCGAGACGATTCAGATCGGTGTTCTCCTGAAAATATCTCAATTCCTCAACAGCTAATAGAAGTTCACAGCAGATGGAAGCTAGTTTATGAAGATATTGAGGAGTAGACAGTAGATGTTGGTCGATTGTATAGAATTGGGTAGTGTGATTGTATTGGTAATCAATTCTGTGTAGAATTTTATCGTAGCCTACTATTTTGTTTGAAATAAGAGTTCTGTGGTATTCTGAGTCAGTCTATATGAATAAGAACACAATTAGATAACATATTTTTGCATATAGCAGTTGCACTTCATAGGGGCTGTTATGACGAAAATTGTCCGCTCAAAATGCTTATTAGATATTTAACAATAAACATTTTACGGGAGCGTAGTGAGTATATTTGCCAAACCTTCCCGCGGATTGACTCTGACAGGATCGTAGAGGCCAAGTCATTTTGCTATCTTCCCCAAATGAATATATAATACCCTAATATGGTCATACGATGAAATGTTTTTGAAGCCAAATGGATCTACTGGCCCCCTCTCAGAGGGTCTCATTAAAAAACTTGAGAATCCATGAAAAATTGCAATTCATGCGCTTGTTTTCCAAAAATAAAAACCTGAAATCGCTATTAATGTAAAACTTGGAATTCAGGGAAATTGTCGGAAAAGAAATATAGGGAGTTGGTAACAGAGTCCCTGTAAGAAATAATGCCATCTCAGAATGTATTTATTAGTCACAAAGGTAAGAGAAATAACAAAAACACTTACCTGTATCGTATGAAAGATAGTCCTGCTTGGATCAAAGAACAAACAAATCACATACTTTGACAAAGAGTGCAGTCCATCTTGTATATCAACCATCTTCGTATTACATTTCAAATTATGTTGTATCAGCTCATAAACAGGTAGGATATGATATTTATGTTGTTTGTTGTGGATCAGCTGTCTTGCTGTTGAGTGCATTTCCGGTGGATATTCCATTGCAATTGCTTGGATTGAACTTTGAACCTGACGAGCGGAATTTAACATTATTATGAGGTCGCCATAAGGATTTGTTGCTGAGGAAATTGAGTGTGATCGCCGTCTCTGTGAGGACTGTATTTCGCAGATATCATTTATCGCCAAACCGTTTTTCTTCCACAAAATGTTCACATGTGTAGATACTCCTAAATCGTGTTGAATTTCGCGATATTGGTTTGTAGTATCAAATAAACGGTTCTTTTTTTGGTTAAAATCTTCAACAATTTTATCGCGGATTTTGTTAATTTCTCTCACAATATCATATTCTTTCTGGGTCAATTCTTTGTGAAATTTATCGAATTCATGTTTGACTTCGCGACTTATGATCTCAATTTCGCTGATATCACGAAAATGATCATTTTCAAGTTGTAGGAAAATATCTCTATCTCTTGGATGTAAACTCATATTCATAGAAATATTATTATAAGCTAGTTCTCATAGAAATAGAATATTTATAAACTGCTTTAACGGTAGAATCTCGTTAATACGAACTATGGATGAAGCAAACAAATTTGAGTATTCGTATTAATAAGGTTCCAATGTATATTGGCACTTTTCGCGGCATTTGGCACGATTCTATCGTGAGATGTCTATTTAGTATTAGAGTTTTGTGTAAGGACCAGGGACTTTGCAGTATTAGTAGGCCCGAAATCGTGAGAGACCTGAAACTCAGGGGAAATTAATGTAAGTGGTTGGTAAGTATGAAATAGTATTACGTCATGTAAACTAAAATGAAAAGAATTCAGCATGAACAATCATAAAGAATATTCTTAACAAACCTTTGATAAATACACAAATCCCTTAAATCACGGATGTACAAAAACTATGAATTATATTTACAGCTACTATTTATCCCGATCATGTGGTTCTAGATAATCCAAACCCAAATGCAGGAATATATCTTGCTCAGTGAATGTGGGTAGTATTGTGCCTTCGTGTATTATCGTTGTGCCTTTACGCATTACATCTGTGCAGAGATGGTGTTCTGATAGATGCATTCCTATAGGATAAATGAAATTGTTTCCGAAACCTTCGAGTATTGGGGTATTTACTATAATCAGGATCAGTGTTACCAGGTCAGGAGCAAAGTTCATAGATTTTCGCTTTGGCAAGCACTTTTGACTTATGTCAAGAATTGAAATTTCAGAGCAAACCATCTGGCAACACTGAATTATGAGTGTATAAATCAGGAAATAAACCCGATTATATATCATACATTACATACCTTGCTTCTGTGCATAAAGCCTCAAAGATCGATTAAAGTGAGCAGAACCAGTGAAATATAGTATAGCACAAGCCCATTGAGCATAAGGCACAACAATAATATCAAGTCTCCTATGCTTACGGTTATCTCCCTTCAGTAAACATACACCTAAATACTTTGATTGATTGTGATCTCCTCCATCATGGATAGATAGATCATCTGTTAAGAAGTCCATGTCATGACCTTTCTGTAATATCTATGGATACGAAAATGAAGTACAAATTCATTTCAATGAATATTACAATGTATTCCGGTTATAACAACATGTATTGCTTCCCCCAAGGGGGGTCTTATAACGACTATCCTGGGGTAATCGAGCATGCTGAGTCCAAATATGATATTGTAAACAAGATATTGTGAATATTTGTTTACTTTTAGGTAGATAAAGTAAACAAATATTCACAATATATTGTTTACAATCCCATATTCGGCTTCAGCATACTCGATTACCCCAGAATAGTCGTTGAAACAGCATTTACTGTATTTCAGGAATAGGGGGAAAACGTGAAATAGCAACGAGAAGGAATGTCATAGATATCCCAAAACAATTTGAATAAATAAATTCAAACTCTGTGACAGGAAATATAAATTTTCATAATATTTATAGTCTATGATAATAATAATAATAATAATGGTATTACGTCATATCTAATCATTCTGGATAAATCCAAAAAGTCTTTTGTAAACAAACACCACTGATGATGTGATGTGAGGAAACGTCTGAGATCTTATATCAGTGTCAAACCATGTGTGGCATACGTAGTAAACATATATGTTGTGTGTATAAATAAAAATATCAAATGATTGCGGTGTTAAAATTTGGCTGCTGCATGTATACCAACATATTGAAAGTGTTAACTATGCAACAACTGTGAAACTCTTATGATAAATGCAATTGTGTCATACTTGAGTAGGAAATTGCTTAGAAATAGACGGATGTTCCTGAGACGAGATTATGCTATTGAGGACTTGTGAAAAATTTAATTTTATCTGATTTGAAAAGTTCAATGATATTGTGAGAATATAATTGAACTACACAAGGGGAATTTTTGATATGCAGTAGGGTCTCCGAATAACGGGTACGCTGAGGACATCTCTTCTGTCCGTTTTAGAGAGTTGTCCGCTTCTCGGAGACTGCTAAAGTATTACATATATGATTGCTAATTCATTCCAGGAGGTTTGTCCGTTGTAGAGGGATTGTCCACTTCTCGGAGTGTCCGTTTTGTATTAATAAGTATGTTATTAATCGACAAGGTGCATCAATTAAGAAATACTCAAATACACTATAAATGCCAATAAAACATCAAATATACCTGTTGAAATACTCCCTTATGTGATTTACCATCAGGATGTGATATCAGACAATCTACGTCACCACACGTACTTTTCCCTCTACGAAATGAACCACAAGTAACAAGGATTAGACCAGGATTTATGCCATGGATTACTTCCTTAACAATATCCTCTATTTCTATTACTTCTACACGTGGGATTCTTTCAATAAATTCTTCGTAATACTTCATACCAACTTGTTGTTGCCTGGGAATAGTGTTAGGAAAAAGGAATTTCTAGCTGGCATTTCCATTTGTGAATTATGTAAATACAGTGTAACCTCCATAAACGGGGACGCCGCAAATGCTCCCCGTTTCCGTTTTGGGAGGTGCACTTTGTGGCACTAGGAATTCGTTCCTTGTATTTTCACTCCGTTGCCACAGGCCACATTTGTAGAGATTCGCTGTATATATAATTACAGGAAAATCCAATTAACACAACCGTTTAAGCTATTTCATGAATATCCATTGCCTAATCTCTAAAATCTGAATATAATATGTTAAGAAATTCCCACAAAAATATATCAGAAAATAGCCAAAAAAATAGGAAATTTTATCTCAATATTATTCATTGTAAATATTGTATACACCCCAGTTATAACGAACACGGATATATCGAAGTCTGTAATTATACAAATATGGTCCCAAACAGTCAAAGTAGCATATATTACATCGGTTATATCGAAGTAACTTTCGCGGTCCCTTGAGCTTCGACATAACGGGAGTTTATTGTATATTCTAATTACTTACCTTGTTAGCTCAGCCTTCTCTCTGATATCATCTAAAGTTCGATAACCTTGTGCAAACCATTTATTAGCAGTCACAAGCCCAGCTCCCCATAGGTTAGAGAATAGAGATATTGAGCTGGTATCTTTATCTTCTGACAAGTGGTCGAGTTTCCTTAATCTCCCACTTGATATAATTTCCCAAACTTTGTCAGCTAAACTTTCTCCTAAATACAATAATGTCAAATACATTTGTAATACAGTAGACCATGCTTCGCTTGGGATCAGGAATTTTGCCCCGATTAAACGTTGCAATTTGATCCTATTTACATGGGTCTGTTTAGGACAAGTGACCAAATTAACCGGCACCCTATTAACCGATTACAGTGGGACCGTCCCTGATTTAGAGTGATATTTCATGCGAATTTCTAAACCGTGTAATTGCGAGGATTCGACTTGATAAATGGTAAATTTCGCGAATACTCGCCACTGACATTTTGCATGTATATTCGCAGATTTTTAAAAGTTATCATTTTCTATCAGTTTTAACTTTTCAGGTATGAAACTCGTTATCAGCGGCGAAAATTAACACAAACTATTCTAGCCTACCAATGCATGGTAAATTCTTAGCCTCCTCCCATGACGTAACCTCCTTTGGATGTTTCTTTAACACGGCTACAGCTTTTGAATAACTTCTCTCTTTCCAATTCTCTCCTCGCGCTTTATATAACACGGCTAATTCTTCTAATTTATCTGTAATGTGTTTGTTGTAGTTAGTAGGAAGTTGTGATTTCCCAGTCATACAAGAGAAGCCTTTCTAAAAAATACAGTAGATTCTTTAAAAAATAAGCAAGCAGATAAACGTAGATCTAAAATCTGCCTATTCATGAACATATAGTGTATTTTGCATATATTTCGCATAATCGCAAATTCGCGCATTTAGCAAGGAAAATACGATTGTTAATAGACGAACTCCACTGTACTTAAGATAATACGTCACATATACATATATCAGTGGATGCAGGTTATAAGAACTATGCCCTGAAAAACAGTTGCATATATTCATGTATATTTATGCTGGTTATAAGAGTATATATTGCTACTCCCAAGGGTGTTCATTCAGCCAGCATCCACTGTGTATTATTACCAATTTTCGCTTCGGGGGTGAATATTCAATCTGCTTCCCTTTTTCTAGTTGATTATCGCCAAATGTAAAATTCACATTCCCTCTGACATCATCATCATCATCAGTGGTAGTATTATAATCACTATCAGAATCCAATTGATCAATAATAGTCGATTTCTGTTCTGAATTTGAATAACTTGGTTTGTTTTGCTTCCATCTACCTGTGGTATGTAACAATAACATATTGAGATACAAAGTGAAAATGTGAAAAGTGATAGATACCGGTGTTAAGTTGTAAGAATACCAGAACAAGGGATATGAGTCATATGATTTATTACAAATTATTTTATAAACCTGGCTCTGTCCCTCCAGATTTTAAATTCTCAACATACCCGCTGTATTTTTCCCTCTCACAACTTGTGGATAAAGATACTTCTTAGTGTTCGTATTAAAATCCACAGAATCTTTAGAATCATCATCACTATCATATAATTTCCGCTTCATACCCAACACGGTTTCTCCCTGTGGGTACAATTCAGGGGGCGCTTCCACTGGCTTCGGAATTGTAACATTTTTTACAGGAACCGCGGGTGTGTGAGTTTTTTCGTTGTTTAATTCTGACTTAAAATCATGCAAAAATCCTGCTTCTGTATGTAATTTTGATTTTGTTAAGCACACACTTAACCATTCAACATTCAAAATTGGGCATTTTATTTCATCAATTTTTAATTCTAATTCCTTTTCAAATGAACTTTTTGTTATATTTGGTACTGTAAGGATGTGTGTAGTGGCTGATGGTATGTATTTTGATGAGAAAGTACCGCCAAATTTTTCTAGTTGTTTCTTAAGAATGTTCGCTCTTGCTTTAATAAGCCCTGAATTGATAAATAGAATGCTTAATCCTTGAAAATATAAATCTTTTTCAGCCATATGAATCTAATCTAATCTAAATGATCTTTGAAAAGGTGTGAAAATATGAAACATCGCCAAAAGTATTAAAAATATACACTTGAAGGATATCAAGTGAAAATAGACACCCATAGATGCATACACATGACTATTTGAATATGCGAGCAGAGTGCGCGCATAAAATCCAAATTACCTGTGCCGACAGCAAAAAAAAGAATTTCTGCAATATTTCAATCTAAAACATTAAACATACATCTCACCATAGGAGTATAACAGAGGGTGTAATTTACTGTGGGGACAATTCTCCGCGGACATTTCAGTAGAGATGTAATAGCTCAACATATACACAGATAATATTACAAAAAGTGATTTATTAATTTTGCCATAAAGAGCGAATATACGAAATATTTGTTGGGTAATTTATCACAGTCTATAGCTACTTTTCCGCAAATTCATAGGAGGGTTCGGCTTTAACAACACACGGGCAGATATTTCTGCCCAGTCCATAGAAAACCAGTAGAGTTATTCCGATAACGAGAACAGCTATAATTAGGAAAGCAATGAATGCAGTTAGAATAGAAAGTATTACTACTGTAGCAATTGGATCGGGTACAAATATATAGAAAACGATAGACGATTGATTGTCATTAGATGGTGGAATTGCGGTTGTTGACATCGGCATTGTTGACATAGTTGGAGTTGGAGTTGGAGTTGGAGTTGGAGTTGGAGTTGGAGTTGGAGTTGGGGTTGGAGTTGGAGAACTACAAAATAGTGAAGAGTTTGGATCAGTAAATACAGATCCACTAGCACAATTCGCTTCATAATTCCCACAAATCGGATTTTCATTCAATAGAACATAAAATGTTAATTGAAGACATGAATTAAGTGATTGTAATAAATCGTTTTCAGCTGAATTTTGTGTTCCATCACTTGTAGAAATAAAGTAATAAGCATCAGGTTGCAATTGGAAAGACAAAGCTGCTTCACTACCACCTGCTCGTATAGTTATTTCTCGTTTATCATTGAACACAATAGATTGAGTATTTTCATTGACAGTTGCATTACAATTGATCATATCCGTGGCTGTGGGTACGCGATAAAGATTCTCATATGTCACAGACGTAGAGTTTATACGTAGTGTTATGACGTCACCAAAGCAAAATGAACACGGAGAGTTTGTGGGTAGTAAGTAACTACTTGGATATCTGTCCATTTCGCTACAATAGTTTTGATCCCAGATTATATCGTAATTGATGGCGAAGCATATACATAAATAGCTGAGAAGAATGAAGGAATGGAAATACATCGTTGAGCTAATATCAGTATATGTATATAGATTTAAGGAACTTGTCAACTGTCTGATAAGGCAGCCGGGAACTAAAAAAGTGATTATGAGGCACCAAATTGCAAAAGCTAAATACAGAAAAATTTCGTCTCATGCGACGCCAACCAATGAAAACAGTTAATTACCTCCTCCCTCATTAAACCCATCAAAACAACAACAATTTATTAAACTGACACTCAAAAACTCAACAATTCCTAATTAATAATTAAAAACATGACAATTCCTGCGAAACCAGATTATCAATACATCAGAAATATATACAAACACAATATGTAAAACTCACTCAATATATGAAAAATCTCTATATACTAAATTCAAAATGAATATACGAATTAGGTAAAGAGGAACGTTGGCTAAATTCCTTACGCATCATCTGGTTGGTGGGGTGGAATATACAATTCATTATCAATTTTATCCTGTGGCTTCCCTTGCAAATCATATTCGTTCGATTGAGACATGCCATCTAGACTGCTTCTAAGGTTAGTTACTGGACTGATTGGAGAAGACGGTTCGGAAAGATGTTTAAATTTTAGAGTATTACAATCACAGCCAATTTTGCCTAATGCGTATAGAATCAATAGCGGAATTGCAACTAAAGGAATGCAAATTATTAGGAAAATAGTAATAGCAATTAGTGTACTAATAGCAATGACTGCTTCCATTTGAGCTGGAACGAAAACTTCAAAAATTATTACTAAAGGTCCATTTGATGACGTAGTACCTGCTGATTGAGTGGTATCATTCATTGACGATGAATTCGTTGCTGTAGGAGTTATTGTTGTAGGAGCTATTGTTATCATGGGTGTCGTAGTTGGAAGAGGACAAAATAACGAAGATGAAGGATCAGTAAATACGGAATTAAAGACACAATTTGCAGTGTAATTACCGCAACCTGCATTATTATCTAATAAAACGGTAAATGCCAATTGAAGACATGAATTAGGTGATTGTATTACATCATTATCAGCGGAAAATTGTGTTCCATTACTTGTAGAAATAAAGTAATAAGCATCAGGTTGTAATTGGAAAGACAAAGCTGCTTCACTACCACCTGCTCGTATAGTTATTTCTCGTTTATTATTGAACACAATAGATTGAGTATTATCATTGACAGTTGCATTACAATTGATCATATCCGTGGCTGTGGGTACACGATAAAGATTCTCATATGTCACAGACGTAGAGTTTATATGCAATGTTATGACGTCACCAAAACAGAATGAACAAGGAGAGTTATGTGGCAGTAGATAGTTATTATATCTGTCTTTTTCATTACAATAGTTTTGATCCCAGATTATATCGTAATTGGTAGCAGGGAGGCAGACATGTGTGAAGCATAAGATGAGAAATGAAAATCTAAACATTTTAAGCTATTTTTGCGAGATAACTAAACGAAAATTTTACTACAAAATTACGGTAAAATACATTTGTAAATTATATCAGTGTAACCCTCACAAACACGCCGAAAATTCTACCCTGTTTGTGGAGGATCATTTATAAGGGACTATGAATTCGCTCTATATCTTTCTCACTCCGTTCCAGAATTTCCCAGTTTCCACAGGCCTGATCCACTGTATACGTATTCAATTAATCCTCAATTTAATGGAATACATAATGACAAGAAATATTCTAAGAAAAATTTCACTTTTTCCATAAAAGGAAATAGTGCTACAACACTTTAACCTCCAATTAACAGAAAATGGCTTACTCAATGTGATCATTAGTTTGGATGCATTTACAGTGCATCTTCTCTAAAATAACTTGAAAATATGTAAGCATGAAGTTTCGTAAAATACATATATTTAAGGAATCAAAATATTAGATTTGTTATAAATTTAATTAGAACATACAAGCTAATGTATTTATGTATTTGTAGCAGAAATTTGCAATAATGAGTAAAGTATTGTAAGAAATTTGGAATTATGTGAAAAACTAGAATTCATGAATTTATGGAAATTTTAGGGGATTTTTCTATGAATAATTGTATGAATTCGCTATTTATGTATGAAAAACTGGGAAATTCACGAAATTTCGAAAACCCAGGGAAAATTGGTAAGTATGGACTGTTTCTGCAAGATGTTACAAGTCCATCGCAAGCACGATACGAACCCCGTTCATGGTTTGGGCTTCCAAGCTAGACCGCAAGGCAATTCTACATAACAGGACCTTTCCCCAGTCCCTTGAAATTGTCATTATCAACAGTCCCATGTAATGGTATAAGAATTATAAATAATATGTGAAACATAAAAAGTGATAAATACGGCCAAAAAAGGTTATCATAAGACATCGTAATTAGTAAAAGGTTATTAAAAATATTTGGAATATATTAATCACGAATTATATGGGTAAATCTTTCGTTGAAATTTGTCACCTGATTTATAAATCGGTGGAGTTTCTTGCGAAGTTTCTTGCGAAGTTTCTTGTGAAGTTTCTTGTGAAACTGTGTTTTTGAATTTCGGTGTATATTGACCTTTGGATCCAGAACATATCCAGAATAGAGGTATAGAAATGCTACCAAAGATTAGATACAAAATAATAGCAAATACAACACATGTCAGTAAAATGTAAAGAAATACTATTAAACCTGTAGGATGTGATGTGTAGCTATAGAATGTTATTATAAGATAAACTGGGCTAGCTGACGTCATCATTGTTGCTGGTGACGTCATAGTTGGTGATGTGTTAGTCACATTAACTTTTGTGGTATTTGTAGCATTTGAAAAGCCCAAGCAAGATAACGAAGATGTAGGATCAGTTATTACGGAAGTATAGTTACAATTCGCAAAGTAATTGCCGCAATCTGCATTATTATTTAATAAAACGGTAAATGCCAATTGAAGACATGAATTAGGTGATTGTATTACATCGTTTTCAGCGGAAAATTGTGTTCCATTACTTGTAGAAATAAAGTAATAAGCATCAGGTTGTAATTGGAAAGACAAAGCTGCTTCACTACCACCTGCTCGTATAGTTATTTCTTGTCTGTCATTGAACACAATAGATTGAGTATTATCATTGACAGTTGCATTACAATTTACCATATCCGTTGCTGTGGGTACACGATAAAGATTCTCATATGTATCAGCTGTAGAGTTTACATATAATGTTATGACGTCATCAAAACAGAATGAACAGGGAGAGTTATGTGGCAGTAGATAGTTATTATATCTGTCTTTTTCATTACAATAGTTTCGATCCCAGATTATGTTATAATTGGTAGCAGGGAGGCAGACATGTGTGAAGCACAGAATTAGAAAAGATTTTAGATAATTCATAATTGAGCTAATTATATCGTAAAATGATTACATATTGGCTAGAACACCAATTTTAAACCTCCACCAGTGGATCAATTTTAACAATTCTAAGGACCTCCTCCCATAGGCTGCAATACAAATTTTGAGATCCTGTGCACCCTAGGGAACTGATGGCCCCTTGCCACCTTTGGTGTTTCACGTAAAACACTAGGGAGTCCACAGGATCTCAGAATTTGTATTACAGTCTATGGGAGGGGTTAACAGAATATGTTGAGATAGATATAGTGTCAACGGGTGAAACCCGAGGGATTAGAGTTTCGAACAATAATATGCCCTCAGGACACGCTCCTGGTTGTTCCACCCTAGCAACGACATAGTCAGAAATATTCACTAGAAATCTAGTTATCAAAAGCGTAATATTGCTGGGAAAGAGCAGAGATATAGAATATGAGGAAGATGCATAAATACTTCAAAATAGTCAGTAATTATGCACAAATGTATTTCAATCAAAAGTGTATAAGGTTAGTCTAACTAATATAATAACTATTTTGATGAAAATTAAGTGATAATATTTTTATTGTATTGTCATTTGTTCTAAATTGACGTATGGCGATTCTTCATTATTTGGCTGGGCCTGAGGGTGTCCTATTTCGATTACTCCTGTTCTTTCTTTATAGGAAAAATTGGAAAGTCTATGTTTTCGTCTCCTTTTGGGGTTGAGAATGAAAGTTGAAGAGCATGGATCTGGAATTTTGCCAAACCAGAATAAAGGTAGGCATACAATTCCGAATATGAAAAATATAAATATAAAAATAATACAGATTGCGAGTAATGCATATAGCCCTGCAATTAGATCTGGTGAATCTGTCGTGTTGACATAGAAAATTATTGAAAGTCCCACCGTAGAAATTGGTGTTGCTGTTGTTTGTGTTGTTGTATTCGTGGTGGGAAACGGCGTCGTGCTGGTGGTTCCCATCGTTGTCATAGTACCAGAATTAGTAGTCCAAGTGTTTGAGCAAAATAACGAAGATGAAGGATCAGTAAATACGGAATTAAAGACACAATTTGCAGTGTAATTACCGCAACCTGCATTATTATCTAATAAAACGGTAAATGCCAATTGAAGACATGAATTAGGTGATTGTATTACATCATTATCAGCGGAAAATTGTGTTCCATTACTTGTAGAAATAAAGTAATAAGCATCAGGTTGTAATTGGAAAGACAAAGCTGCTTCACTACCACCTGCTCGTATAGTTATTTCTTGTCTGTCATTGAACACAATAGATTGAGTATTATCATTGACAGTTGCATTACAATTGATCATATCCGTGGCTGTGGGTACACGATAAAGATTCTCATATGTCACAGACGTAGAGTTTATATGCAATGTTATGACGTCACCAAAACAGAATGAACAAGGAGAGTTATGTGGCAGTAGATAGTTATTATATCTGTCTTTTTCATTACAATAGTTTTGATCCCAGATTATATCGTAATTGGTAGCAGGGAGGCAGACATGTGTGAAGCATAAGATGAGAAATGAGTAGAGGAACATTTATACTAAATATAATTTAATTAATATTACAAATTACAGTGCAAACTCTATAAGCTGGACAAATTTGGTACACCTTTATTCATTTTCATAAAAACGAACCTCTAGAAGATTCTACGATAAATTTCTTGAATAATCAATTTCTGTGCTAAGTTTGGAAAAAACATTGTATTTATCGCTTTGATGAATAGAATTTTTGGGTTTCCCAGAAGAAATTTGTTACCAATTGCATATCCAACCAACAACCTTAGGGCATATTATAATAATCGAATATTGTATGTAAAAACATTCGTTGGAGGAAGTGGCTATAAAAATTGACTCGGGGGTTATCAACGGAGATTCACCTGCCCAGCCAACCTTCCCCACTTCTGCTGTATAGTATTTGAAAACACATATGTATATTTGGTTGTCCAACGCACAAATACCATACTTGCCAATCTTGTATCACTGGATTATCCCGGTTTCCATTTTTGTAATATTTCTGGATATTTTCTGGTGTAATAGGGGGAATGACGTGAAATTCTGAGAAATTTGTAAAAGAAGTTGATAAATATGACAACCTCCAAAATCTACTGGGAATAAAGTTAAAGTTAAATTGAAAATTAACTCAATGTGTATGCAAAGGTCATTTCACAAAATGATTAATTAAACCGATTTTTCACACCCAAAAGTGACGTAAAAATCTACAACACACCTAGAGCTATCTCTTATACACATCTGGACTAGGGAATATACGACAACAAATAGTATTTCCAGATGAAAAGTAACACACAATAAACTCATGGAATTGTGTAAATTCACTAGCTCCAATAAACACAATTCAAAACAGATAATTATGCGATAATAATGCATATAAATATGTGTAGAGAGAAAATGAACTACCAGTAATTATACCCAATGCATACAAAGCTATGAAGATAAGATTAACCAAGGAATACAAAAAGAAACCTAACAGTAAGCATAAGCCCTGGAAGAAAGGTGGTTATTAGAAAATATAATTTTTTACTAGGAATTTAATTACAATTTATCAAACTGGTTCAACAAATTCGAAACTATTTCTTCTTGATTCCTTGTCTTCTCCATCAAGGTTATTTTGTTCTAGCTGATAGTGGATTTGCAATAGGCGTTTTGATTTGTTGCATTTCACCACACGATATGTGATTATCAGGCTTAGAATGAAGCAAGTAAGTATGAAAAGAAAAATGAAAATTCCAATTGAGATGAAAGCAATTGAACTTCTCAAAACTGTTTTTAACATAAACGGCGAAGAGATAGTGTAATTATTTGTATGATATTTTGTTGTAGAATTTGTGGAATTTTCTGTGGAATTTAATTCTGTTACAATTTCCGAAATGATAGCTGATTCACAGCCTATTCGACTCGAGTTATCAGTGAAAACGCTCGTCATACTACACGTCGTGTCAAAATTTCCGCAATTCTGCCCAAACGTTAACAATACAAACGAGAATTGTAGGCACGAATTAACAGGCCGCGTGACATCATTCCTTGCACTGTGTTTAGTCCCATTGCTTGTGGAAATCAAATATATCCATTGTCCAAGGTAAAAGTTGAAAGCATTATCACTAGATCCACTGTTAATAAGCGTAAATACTGTTTCTGTATTAAAAATCAGTGGTGAAGTGTTCAATGCATTTGTTGCATTACAAGCTAACATTTCTTGCTCAGTTTCGACGCGATAAACATTTTCATAATTGCCAATATTTGGTGTGTGTAACCGCAATTGATCAGATGTACACAAACTACAATTCGTGTTAAACGGATATATAAATGTATCGGGGAGAGCTTGTGAACAAAAGTCTCGTTCCCAGAGAACATTCCAAACTCGTAATTCTACCACAGATATTCTAAAACTCAATATCAAGATAATTATATCGAATTTCATGCTGGAATAATAATTACAATTTGAATACAAATAAATAGAAATTTCCTCAAAGAGAATCACTATCAAATGCAAAGATAAGTTTTCCAAACCAGAATTCAATAACTGTTCATTGGTGTGTTCACGAAACCCTAATTTCATAGAAATGTCTAAAGCGCTAAATCTATAACATGAATGCCAATTGAACTATTCTATTGCTATGGTGAGGAGATATGGCGCCGGAATTTATATTCAATTGTAAAATTGGTGACAATAAAGAGGTGAGAATTTGAACTTGGAAAAAGATGGAACTAACTGCTTACACCAGAAAATTACATAGAAAGAATAATGTTGTGGTAACGAACAAAGAAAGTTCATTTTTTGTAGTTATCCATGGTAACTTATACTCTAAAATGGCTACATTTGAAATTACATCTGTGAACTGATATTGTGATGTCTTTTCAGAGTTTTGATGGTTCAAATGCCTGGTAAAACTTGGAATTCTATCTCAAAAATATTTTGAATTATTTTCGATATTGTGGGGCAAACCCTTCTGAACTGTTTCTTTACTATATGCTACGAGAGCAATGCGGAATGAACCTGAATTTTTGAGACCGTGTTCACAAAATTCTAACAGAAAATTATCGAATTTGACACCTTTTGGATAATCAAAATTTCCTAAACTTTTCCGACAACAAATTCCCTAAAATGGAGTTCGCCCATTAGCAAGTCGTATTTTGCACGAATTTCCTTGATAATAATACGCGAAATGCTATTAGAGGAATTATTTCCATCACAAAATTGACTCCCCTGAATAAACTTGCTATTAGGTGAGCAACGGTGATGAATGGGATCTAGCAGTGAGGGAGAACCCAAAGCAACCTTCATAAATATATTCCTAATTAGAAAAAATACAAATAAGTCACGAATTTACACAAAAATATCAAACTGTTGTAACAGAAGGTGCTCTATAGATATTATTACATGACAATACACTAGATTGAGGAATAGTAACAGTCAATGCTGAATCTTTGAACGGCGAATTCGGCTCTGAATATTTATCGACTTGAAAATCATCTTCTAGTATCAAAAATCTTTTCAAATATTCCTCCAAACCGATTTCATCTTCAAAATCTATCGAGATTTCTTCATCAATACGTTTTTCACGGTGGAAATACACGTATATCGCCATTGGAATCAAACACATGCAAAATGCAAATATCCCAACAATCCCTATAGCTACTATTACGAAGAGTTGTAACGTTGTCAAATTGAAATAATCAATTTGAAAGATCGTAGGAATGCTTGTGATGTTGTTTGTTGCTGTTTGTATTATTACTAAACTACTTGAATCGCATTCTGGTTGCAAATTGCAGACAGAAGAAACCGGTTTTAGCAAAAATGATAGTTTCAGTTTGCAAAAGTCCGCAGTAAAATTCGGTTCATTCGAAGTGGAGAAAAAGTAATACACAGAATCAAATGAGAATATTCCAGGCGAGAGAGAGAACTCATAAACGCCTGTAAACTCCTCGAAAATAATCGCATTTGTGGTGTTACAAACGCGAAAATGCGCATAACTATCAACAAGCCACAACCTTTCAAACTGTCCATCCTTCGTAGTATTTAATATAATTCTCCAGCCTATGTGAAAAGCGCAAGTTGATGAATTTGGTGGCAAAATCATTCCATTAGGAATAGTAGAAATACCATGAATATACGTTGAGTCCCAGAGAATATTAACTGTACAGCTTTGGACAATTTGAAAGAAACAAAACGGAATAAAAACGCGAAAAAATAACATGTCCATTTTCACGAAATTATGCCTAAAAATCTATTTATACCAAATGCTATATATGGAATTTTGAAGTTATATTCTGAATGATATAATCGTTAATATTGATTACGAAATTCGGTAAAATGGTTCTTAGAATACATACATGGATGAATTTATGGTATAAAAATGTTGAATTTGGATTATGAGTGTTTCCATGACACAAGATAAAACCAAGCAAATCAACCTCTGACTCAGTATATTAAATTATAATGCTCTTTAACTCGAAATTAATATTTGTTGAAAAGACAATGTTGTGACGTTGGCATTGAGTGGCTAATTCATGGAAAATCTTTGCTGAGATGAAATCATTAATATCCACCCATTAGTTAGTAATTTCAATGGTGAAATAATTATAATACAGTAAACTGCCCGTAATATCAACACAGATATATCGAAGGAATTATTGCTGTCCCTTGAACTTCGATATAATGTGAGCTGACTGTAATTCTATTAATGACAATATTCATGCGGGTAGTGGAGCTGAAACAAGCCTAAATTATGGTTAAATTTCAATTGCCAAAATAATAAATAATATATACCATTATCCCAAATAAACAGCAAATATATAACTACGATTCTTTAGGATATATTTTAACTGTATAAGGCAATCCATCAGTGAAATTATATTGTGTATAAGTGAATGGGTTAAAGCCCCAAGTAGCCGCACCAACACTCAAATCCTTCCCAACAGCAAGTACAGCCCCCTGGAATTTAGGATATTTCACACGAATCCGTTCGATTGCAGTATCACATGCAGATTGTGGTGACACACCTCCACGCATTAACTCTACAATAAGAAACGTGGGTAAAAACCGCATCATGACGTCACCATCGCCTGTAGCGACAGCTGCGCCTACACTCGAATCCGCGTATGCCCCTGCACCCATTATAGGACTGTCGCCGACTCGTCCGGGTATCTTGTGGATGAGACCGTTAGTAGTTGTTCCCGTGGCGATTTTTCCTTTGGAGTCAATTGCAATCATTCCTATAGTGTCATGGGAAATAGGTTGCTCGCCTTTTGGCATATGTTCTATAGAAATATAGAAAATACATCTATTATGTTGAAAACTTGGTTCAGCAAAGGTTTGGCAAATATCGATATCGGTTCGATATTTCTGAAATTAGGAAAATATCGAAGTATTAGGAAATTAGAATTTTCGACATTTTTTATATTGCTTCAATATTTCCGATAATTTGTCCGATAATCGATATGATAATAAAACTCCGCCTCGCATGCTTCGATGAACATCATGTGGAGCTGAAACAAGTTTCTCATCAAAAGGGACCTTACCAATGTATGAATTACATACCTTTCGATTTTTTGAGGTTATTGGAATAAGATTTCTGTATAGAATAAGGACCACATGACTTTTTGCTATCTGGATAAACATTATACCAATAGTTAGGTTGGCAATCAGCTTCCAACCAATTTTTCCACATTTTTGAAGAGTATTCCGTTGTCAAGTTGGTCTTTTGTAATCCTAACGATTCTACAGCAAAGTTCGTAGCAGATTCACCAGCTAGTAAAGTATGGTTTGTATGCTCTAGTACAGCACGGGCAACTTGTATCGCGTTTTTAATGTTACGTAGATCTCCAACTGCACCTGTATAGTAGACAGTGTGAAATAATATATGCGTAAATATATATATATTTGAAATATCAAAATTGGAATCTAAGTACTCGATTACCCTGACTCACAGTTGAAACGGAATTTCATGATCATTGGGAAATATGCAATAAGGTGTGAAACATGATTAATCATATGATAAATCTGTCAAAAACGGAATGTTAGAATTCGCACGGTTGTGCATACGGTTGTTTAGGCATCTCCCTATAGGAGCTGAAATAAAATCTTCGCATACTCACCAACATTAAGAGTATCACCATCCATAACCATAGCATCAAGCGTAGTCTCTCCCTTCTCATCAGGGCTACCTCCATAACCAACAGTATGATCACACTGCTCAACTTCACAAACACTACAGCCATATACAACAGCGTTTATAGCTGTAGAAAGCATTGATAGATGATAACCTGCAGTTTTAGTGGCGTCCTTAAACGGCCATGTGTTTACAACGAGCATTTGTGGTTCGGCCAATTGTATGCATGTAATTAATAGTATGAATTCTAAGGAATTCATGGCTAATTGCATTGAAATCTAAAACAGTGTAATCTCCACAAACGGAGTGTCAGGGCCGCCGAAAATGGTACTCTGTTTGTATGAGGCTAGGAATTCGCTCTATTACTTTTCACTCCGTTTCCAGAAGTTGCCCGTTGTGGAGGTTACACTATAGAATGTGGAATTTCAATTGAAAGCTATAAATTGAGAAATATCGCTATAATTGTATCATCAATTAATTTCGTTTTCTAACTCTAAAGACTCTACCGCCTGGTGCCTTCCGTGGTTTGCTGTACTTTTCTTTCGCACTATTACTGTTCCCGAATTTTCCTCCCCGTGCACTACTGTCTGTGAAATTATTTCTACCCTTTCTATCTCTAAAATTTGATCCTTCACGGCCTTGAAAATAACTCTTCGCGCGAAATTGAGAACCATTTTCTGATTTTTTAAAACCTCGATGTCTATCAATTCTCCCAACTTTGCCATTTTCGTGAAAATTTCGTTTGTTACCGCCATGGAACTTTCGCTCTGCACCACCAAAATCTCGCTTTCCACCTCGAAAACTTGACTTTCCGCTGCGGAAATTAGGTCTTTTACTTTGTTCATCATCAGAAAAATCTCCATTATTTGTATCAAATTTCACTCGTTTAGCTTTGGAAAGTAACAACTCATTGCTAGGATCCTCACCAACTTCTTGTCTATAATACTCAAAGTCATCATCACTACTATACTCTGTATCCTTCTGATTATGTGCTCGCATTCCTGCTAAAGTTCTCTTACGGTGTATCTGTTTTTCTTCTTCTTTACGTCTAACATTAGCTTCTTGTAATTTACGTCGTCTTGTCTATAATTACAAAGAAGAAAATATTTATAAATTCCAAGGCAATTTGCACATTTCAACGTACAAGATTTTTGCTATGCATTTTGAGTAAAAAATTACAAACTGTGCCTACAGCATAGTATAGCATTTGATGCATTATGCTGTCGGCACAGATTGTAATCTTACGAAAGCAATAGAACTGTGATCCATATATTATACCTTTTCATTTATGATCCTTGCCTTCTCCTTCCTCATGAAAGCAATCTCTTCTTTAGATTTATGAACATACATGTGGTAGAGAACTTCCCCATCAAACAAAGAATCTTGTATTTTAATCAGAGATAGAGTTAATCGTGGGCCTAACTCGTAGAGACGTATTTTACTTCTCTGAGATATTTTGTTTCCAGCTCCAGGTAAAGATTGTGGTAGTATAACCTAGAAAAGGTGTATTTTCATGGTGCGGACCAATCTATATTGCCTCTTGGGAGTAGGAATACATATTCTAAAACTAACCTGAGCCTCTGGTAAATCGTCAGGCTCGCTCTCAGACAGATTCTCCCTCATAAGATAATCACTAATATCATCATACTTGGCTAGAGACGGTATCTTATGTCTAGCTAGCCTATCAACCTGTTTACGTATGCCTTGAGGACTAGTTTTAATACAGTAGTGACGTAGATGGATTTGATTGGAGGCGGCATCGTAATGGAATAGAACACATCGCTTTACCTGTGAAGTGTAATTCAAGTGGAATGGATTGGCCATGATAATAATGACGCCACCATAATTGTATCAATAATTACTATGCAAACTTCTTAAAAACTTCCATTTTTTGAAAAGTCTAAATTTACAATCTGTGCTGACAGCTTAGAGTATTAATTAAATTCTTAAAATGGCACTATAAATTCTAGGCACTAAGTGTATGTTTGTATTATGGTTGAGCAAAAACTTAATAATCTGTGCGGACAGCTTAGAGTATTAATTAAATTTACTTAAAATGGCACTTAATTCTAGGCACTAAGTGTATTTTCAACATTATGGTTGAGCCAAACAAATGTATAATCTGTACCAACTGTCTTGAATGTTAATTAAATGTATTTAAAATGGCACTATAAATTCTAGGCACTAAGTGCGTTGGAGCTAAAATTATATCGTATATTGCCATTTATATACTTTCCGGCCGCGGCACAGATTGTAACTATATTCAACACGTACATTACACACAAACCTGCTTCAGTTTTACATTATGTACGTTGAGGGAAGGGAACATATTCTGTAGCATTGTAGATAATAGTTTGAGGCAACGTGGAGTAATTTGCTTTACAGAATCTGGTTCTATTGAGTCTGTAGAAGAATTAATTTATATGAAATTTACGCTCGGAGAAATAAATATCCTCCGAAAAATGGGCGCGATCGATGGATTATCACGGGAATTTACAAGAATCCAGAGAAATAGTCGCAAACATATGTACTTTCTCCTAAATATTAGCCTTGATATTGCTATTTATGTATCTAAAACTTGAAGATCCAGGAAATATTTCGAAGAATGCTGGAATTTCGCAAACGGCACGTGCCCGCCAACAAATTCCCGAAAACCTCAGTTTCAATAGAAAAATGAACTTACCTTCATTCTCCGTCACAATTTGCTCATTAAACTGACTCAATACTAATAGAGGAGAATTTAAATGAAGATCTTGAATAATTTTCGGCCGTTTTTGTGACGACACAACATCTCTCATTAAAGAATATTCTAGAACTTTAAAGGTTACCGTTGGGCCATGTGGGAATCTTGCGAAGCGTATTGTAGGCGCATTTCCTGAGAAGTTAAGTACAATGCAATGTGAGACACCCAAAGGGCCAGCAACATGTAGGAAATCTCGTAGAGAATTCTTTTTCGTAGTTTTCAAATTTGATGCAGTATTTGGTTCGTAGACAAATTTCAGATCTGATATTAGTTGTTGGAGATATATGTTCAGTTGACCTCTACCTAATAGGCGAAATAAAGTGGGAATTACATTTTTTCAAGGCATAATCAAATGTTCGAACAATTTATATATTGTATATTGTAAGTAACGCCAATGTGGTCTGGAAGCACTCTGAAAAATTCAACGCAAATTTATGAGGAAGTGTAAAGCGACCAAACATTTGTAAAACTGCAGAGGAAATTGTCAAAAAATATCAGCATAGTGCATACCCAAACCTGTCATATAAGTATAATTATATTTACTCACCAATTATGAAGCATGCTGGCGGTTTCTTCACAGAATCAGGAAGGACGTTACCAGCACGTTCTCCAACATCACCCTTCTTGCCTGGTTCAGTAGAAATATGAGTTCGTTTCTTCTTCCTTCTGGTAAGGCCCATAGGATTATAGCGACAATTTCACAGGATTTCTCTAGTTTATAATCATGCAACTCATGAACAAGCATATGACTTAAATATTCATTCGTGAATCAACTTGTAATTTGTCCAAAAAACAAAATGGAAGAGACAACTCATATATTATCTTCTTGCATTGTTAGTTATGACATATTTAATGGAATATCGTAAATATGAACACGAATGAACGATCAAAATGTGTTCACTTTATCCGGAATAATACCTATTGAATAACCATCGTTGTAGGATTTTGTGTAATATTTGCCAGTTTTTCCACGGAAATTAGAATTAACCGTTTTTTTAATAATTATCGAGGTTTCCCAGTATTTAAGAGTATAGAGGAAATGTTAACATATCCGAAACTGAATGTTATATAAATAATATCAAATTCAAGAAGACAGACATTTGTAGTCAGTTTTTCAACAAAAGTAAGGAATTATCGAAAATAAAGGCATCAAAACTAGCCACAAAAAATAGAAAATAAATGTGAAAAATCTAAAACTGATAAGTAAAGTATAAAACTCGCATGCAAGGATTCAAGGCACTTCATTCAATATATCCTCTTTCGAATTCTATCCTTGTTGGGAATCCTTTTCACGCCAATTTTTACATTTTTATCAACTTTTTTCCTTGCACCAGTCAACTTTGTGGCTGCTGCTTTTGCTGAAGTTTTCTTAGCTAACTTTTTGACGGGCACTTTAACTGTATTTCTTTTTGCCAATTTCTTTACTGGCGACTTAGCTTTTATAGCTATTTTCCTGAAGAATAGAATTGCATAAAATAATGTATTATTGGATGCTTTGGTATTTCATCAAATATGCAGGTAAATAGGACAAATGGCATCAACTCATTGGCTCAATTAGGTTCATGAGTCTGAACTGCATACGTCTGGCTTTACCACAAATAATTATCAAATTTTAATGCCTTCATATATCACGTCATCATTTCTAAATAAAACTACTTACATTTTCTTATTTGGACTTATAGCCATATAATCCATTGGAGCAGATCTCTTTCTAGTAGAAACTCGTGTAGGAAGTACAGGTTTCGTGTCAGGTGGTTCTACTTTGATCGGCTCGATTTTGAAAGTAACTTTGGGCTTTATTAGTGTGGGTTTCTTGGTTGCTTTGACTGGAGTTGCCTTTTTAGTTTTTCTACCTTTCGATGCTGTAATTCGCTTCGGGGCCTATGAAAATGTACATATAGTATAAATGTAATGTTACTTGAGGGGAAGAGCCAGCACTAGAAGTGAGGTTTCGCCACCATGGTTACGCCTCAGGAACTTACTCGTAAGGCATTTGAATTATCCATACCTTTAGTTTTTCCATAAGAAACTAAATTTTAGGACAAGTTCAAAGGTTTCGTAAAAAAGCTAAATTCCTGTATATAAGCCTCTCCCAATGTGAAGTCTATTTCAATACAAAACGATTCATCATTGAAAGCATTACTTGAGGTCTAAACGGCCCCTTAAATATGCTTCCAGAATATAGAAGGAACTCAAGGAACCGCGATAATTACGCCGTCACAAGCAGAGTTCGATATAGCCGATGAGATTTATGGTATTTTTGAGGGTTTGTGACCATATTTGTACAATTTCAGACTTCGTGGGATTTGATATATCCATGTTCGTTACAACAGGACTTGACTATTGTGATTTTTGATAATTACCTTATTCTTAGTTTTCCCCTTTAAAGTGCTGGCAGGAGGAGATAGAGAGAAAGAAGGCCTGAATTTACTGGTATTAACACCTGGTATAGAAACTTTTGATGATGAAGGGTTCTTCTGGTGCTTTAATTCAAGATCAATTATCTTATCAGTCATCTCCATGTAAACTAGAATTGAAATATAATCCAGTACGTTCGCCTATTAGCAAGTTTTTTCAGGGACATAAACATAATTTCGCGTATTAGCTTGGGAAATCCGTGCAAAATACGACTCGAAAGGACAAGGCAGAAAAGGGCAAAAATCTGGCCCATCAAAATAGGAATAAATGCCAAAATATAATGTCAATATAAAGTTCTTTCTATCAGCGATTTCACAGGCCCTATCCTGCAGTATCCGTTATTCAGAGTAACCTGTAAACACTGGATTCCGGTCATAAGAACACATTGCTACTCATAAGGAGGTTGTTATAACCAGCTTCCATTGTACAATATTTGGCATAAACATAGAGCATTAAGTGCTCCTCATTTTTGGAGCACGCTCCAGCCCTGTAAAGGAGAGGCGCTCCCACCTCCGCTCAGAAAAGGAGTGCGCTCCGGATCGAACTCCAGAAAAAAAGGAGCACGCTCCAATCCGCTCCTTTTCATTCTTTCAGATTTTCATTAGATTTGTATTTTAAGTAATCAGGATTGAATTAACCATTGTACATTCGGGAAATTACTAAATGTGCAAAGTCAAACCTTTCAATAAATTGTGAATTATACAAAAGTGTCATAGCAGTCACTTTTTATAGCAAGAATACTGAATTCATGCAGAATAACGATGAAATTTGTAAATTCTTTGCAATTAAATAGGAGCGTGCTCCAGCGTGTGCGTCCTACAAATATGGACTGCGCTCCTTTAATGTTATGTATAAATATACCTGCATTATTATAAAGAAGAGAATTATCCTTGACATCTTCCATCTCTTGCATCAAATGTTTCTTAAAAGACTGAAATCTCTCCAAATGTATAACTCCCTTCTTTTCCATAACATAATCATTATGCAGATCAACAAAATGCTTCAATAGAATAGCTTTACGTAAAGCTATGTCAGTTATTGTATCTTCTAATTGTACAGTGAAGTTTAATGTTGTGTGATTTGAAGTGTATATGTCATTGAAACTTAGTTTGATCTTGAGAGTTGTACCTAAAAGGAAATGTGTATTATCAGCTGAGTAGCAAGCGTTCAGTACTGCAAGATTATAAATAAAGTTCATAGATTTTTGGCTCTGGCTTGGACTTTGGCGCGAATTTTGACTTTGGACTTAAGTTATTGATTATAGCATGAATTTGGGATGAACTTTTGACTTTTGGCATCAACTTGACATGTACCAAGAACTTTGGCACAAACTTTTAGTTTTGGAATGAATTGTTTTTTGGTAAGAAAATGGCATACGGCATGAACCTTCAAGTTTGTGCCATGAACTTTGTGAACACATCCATCATCTGGCAACATTTCCAGGAAAGGTAAGAGATGGCTAATTGGGTTTCCCCCGAAATTCCTTATTTGGTCATTACATCTATAGGAAAATATCAACAACAAATCACCTTTCTTCAACTGCTTAAGCTTGAACAGCAATACCCCACCAGATATTTCACCATCTCTATTCTGAGCGGAAGCAAACTCAGAAGATAGAGTAAAATGATCTTTCTTCTTCAAATCTGATACTTCAGGAGATCCATACCCATTCATAAACTCTAAAGTATTTTGCGCTTTAGGTAACTCAACTTTGATGTTAAACGCGGTTATTGTCACATTGTAGTTAAACTCCTTCCCTACTACCTCTACAAACTCATTTCCGCTGCTAGCACTGATATAATTCGCACCTAAAACAGATAAAAAGATCTGAAAATATGAATATACGTACATATAATAAGGTTGTCTATAACCGCGAAAATTATCTAGCATCACTTGGAATGATTGGAAAAAGTATGAAATATGAATTATTTGATAAATCATGTAGAGAGAAATTCGAAATCGTGAATTTGCAATCTACATACACGATTACCCCTGTCTAGCAGTCGAAACGAAATCTCAAGTATCATATGACAAAACTGTGAATTTGACACTTATCGGCTCTAAAAACCCCAAAATCTGAATCTACGCACTCAATTACCCTGACAACACGTTGAAATGTAATCTCTAGTACTCTTTCTAATTTACACAGAAAGGTGTGAAAAATGATAAATCACCAAAAAGGTGAGGAAATTCGCTTAAGAAAAATTCATACCAGGGGGGTATGAATTTTTTCTTAAGTCAATTTTCACAACCTTTTGGTGATTAATCATACTCTAACCCAAATTCCAATTTTCATATAAATCGGACAGCTAGATTTCACATGGCCGCACAACATACACGCCATTAGGAGGGCATCTCCTTAAGGAGCTGTACTAAAAATGAGACTACCAAGACTCCATTCCTTACCTGGTGTAGAACTAATCTTCTGTACAAGAGTGACATTAAAATCCATACCAATACCTACTACTGTAGTAAATATATTGATTTTCGAATTACTCTCAATATTAGCCAATAAATTCTTTTCATCTCTAACACTATCTACTGTACTGTTGAGATCTGTCATGAAAATTATACGAGAGTATTTGTTCACTTTCTCGCCTATAAGAGAGAGAGGGAAATATGGATATTCTCAAATTTTCGCGATTAAACGGTAGGTGGCCAGCGTGTTTCGATAAAATGGTCCATATATGCTTATTAGTTATTGAACCATGGATGGTGGATTTGGTTGATCTGTTTAATTGTTGTTCTCGCTAGATTGGACAGCATAATACTTATATGGAGGATTTGCATACAGTCGAAATCGATGTTTTCTATATATCAGGTTCCACTGTGCATATACTTACCAGCATCTTTTGCCATTCTAGTAGCAGTCCTATAAGCAAGGGATAGATCAGTCATCCCTCGTGTTGAGAGTGCTTTAATCTTATTGCTGAGAACGTCCTTCTGAATCAACTGCCATTTTGTTAGCTTAAGTTCAATTGATGCCTACAAAATCACAATAAATATATCGAAATTATATAAACACAGAACATAATAGTATGAAACAGACCTGTTCCACCATAACTTGACTGCACCACGGATAACTAGGAAAAGGATAGCACTGCACAGGTCAATACCGTATATCTATAACCGAATTAGCACATCAATAGTTATCCATGGTACGAATTTAGGATATTTCAGCAGGGGATAAAGAGGTATATGGCATCAAAAAGATATGGTATATCGCGGATTTGTGATTATTTCTATGCCTACACTCTTGGATATATTGAGTGACGTCATATAACTCATATTACAAAAAATCGAAAATTTTATGGTGTGAATTGTCTGTATTCCAACAGATCTCAACTACAGTGGAACTTCGCGAATACGAATTTCTGGATAAGACGGACACATTTTGGCCATATGTTTGTGTTCATATTAACGAGGTTCCACAGTATTCATACAAATATTACTCACACTGTCATCAAATGCAATCAATCCCACACAATCAATATCAGTGAATTTCTCACAGATAGCTAACATACACTTTTGAGCAGCTTGTAATTTAGTTTCCCCAGCAAGCATTGATCCATCTTCATTAGACATTGGTGTTCCCATACTACCAGATATATCGATGACAAGAACGATATTGAGATTTGGTCTGTGATGCTTTTCCATGCCTGAACCATCAAATTTTGATTTCAACTTCATGCAAAGCCACGGCTCACTGGTTTTATTGACGGGATTTATGCTATAGCCTAAAAGGAGATATGGGGATACTATGATAGACATCAGTTGGGGGTAGTCCACGGACAACAGGTGGGAATCCACAGGATCTCAAAATTTGTATTTCAGCCTATGGGAGGGTTGAGAAAGGCAGAATTGTATGTATGATAGAATTTGTATTTAATTACCAACTCTCTTCTCTACCTGGATATTTTCGAATTTTTGGGTGGAATAGGAAATACTTATACAGCAACCTCCACAAATGAGGCCTGTGGAAACGCAGGGAAAAATATAAGAGCGAATTCCTAATCCCATACAAATTACCCTTCACAAACGGGGGATTTAGCAGGAAGGGGATAACAATTTCGGCGTACCTGTCACTCCGTTTGTGGAGCTGACACTGTATCCGATAAAAAGCACAGTAAAAATAAAATACATACCTGCATCAAATTTTGGCTTGAAAGTCTCCTTAATATGTTCACCAACAGGAAAACCAAATGAACCAAATACATTTTCATAGTTAAGATAAGAAGTTTTAGCAGTATTTTCATTGTTAGAAGTTTGGTAAGAAACTGCTTGTTGACTGGTCATGTATTGACGAAATTGCGTAGGTGATTTGCAGGCTAAAAGCTTCCTTGGTGCTTTACCTCCTGATGATTTACGTGCAGTTTGTTTGGTACGAGCCATGACGTACTATTGCTATTCAATATCAAATAAACTGTTAGTTGAAAAATTCTATAAACTGTGCAGATGGTATTCTACATACGTATAATATAATAGAAATGTTGCACTGTATTAGATAGTTTGATGTGTACGCGTATACAATGTTGCTAGATTTGGTTCGGTCTCTGGAATCGATAGCTACTTATGAATGGGATTATACTCATAATATTCAACAAATAGCTAATTTAAATATAAATCAAGACAGTGACGTAGCAAGGATATAACTTATGGAGGTGCGCTGGTTACATATGTAGTATTCACACAAGAGAATATTTTCAGTTAATAAAGCTCGGCGTATTTGTTAATATAAACAAACATTTGAAACAATTTGTTTATCAGTCTCATAAATTGTGCCCACAACACATGCACTGGTGCGGATCACCATAAAATATGCACCACCTGAGGTGGCCCTTCAGAAATCGGTGATGGTGTGAAGCACCGGTGCGGACCACCTTGGCTACGCCTCTGCTTCAAGAATATATTTCCGTTTTGAAGGTATATAAGACAGTTGAAATTCCATATTCGTAAATAATAATAAAATTCTGTTCTCATCAATTGGAGTACAAGAAAGGATCTTACATTTTTTTGGTTGGAGAGTAATCCCAATAGTTCTCATAGTTTCCATCGTAGTTCGAGTTACGTAAGACATCATGTGAATATACAGATTTGATTCCAGAATATTATAAATTCGTAACAAAAGTATCAAATTGCATATTTGTTTGTATTCAAAGAAATTATCTAAACATGATGTTCATTTGTATTTCTGCCATTCTTTGGCTATTCTGCGGAACTATCTCACTAGTCTCTAGCCAAATAACTTGTGATATTACAACAAGTGATCCTGCAAATGTTACCTCACTTATTCAGGATTGTATCAATAACGCGAGTTCCCCCTCCAGCTCACATACCTATCATATCAGGGGAATGGAAGGGCAAACAATCATGTTAGATATTCCTGCTGGTGTTTCTTTTTTATATTTACACGTATATGGAAATAATGAACTTATTTTCAACAATCCTGCGCCAGATATTCGGTATGTACTTTTCAATAAAGGCGATACCTTAACCGTTACTGAAGATGTTCTAATCGGTTTCACCAACTTGGAATTAATATTTATGAATAGAATGACAATAAATGGGTTTCCTATATTTAATACCACCAGTCTTACAACCATCGACATATTAGATTTGAAACTCCCTTCACTAATTACTATCGACTCTTCCATGCTCAATTAACCTCAACTAACATCGTTACGTTTTGTTTCAAACATAGAATGGTATAAGTTGGCTGAAAATGCATTTGAAAATGCGATAAGTATTGAAAGAATTGACTTATTTGGTCCAGGGCTGCAAGAATTTCCCAGAAATCTCTTTGCAAATATCACAACGCTGAGAACCCTCAGGCTATACAATATTCAACTGAATGCAATCTTTGGAGAAAATGTATTTACTGGATTATATGAATTGACGTCTTTAGATCTTAGTTATTCAGATACTATCGATTTTCTACTAAATTACACATTCCCTAAACTTGAGACATTAATTGTACTATATGGTGAGTTACAAACATTGGACCAGAAATTCTTTGAAAAACAGAAATCACTAAATACTATAGATGCAAGAGGTAATCCATTCAATTGTGATTGTGATATGTCATGGACTAATCACGTGACAGATAATTTGGGTTGGACAATTATAGGAACATGTACGAATGGTAATTCAATTTCTAACAGTTCAAACTATCTCTTTTGCAATCAGTCTTCCTTCAATTGTTTCACAGTTACCTGTTCATCAGATAGCGTTTGTGTTAATACTCTTAACAGTTCATTTTGTGAATGTGTTGAAGCTGGATATCTATTCGAAAATGACACTTGTGTGGACATGGATGAGTGTTCTAATTCAGCAGATAATAACTGTGATCAAGTATGTACTAATACAAATGGCTCCTATACATGTTCCTGTAACACTGGATTCACACTGAATTCAGACATGTCTACATGTTCAGGTGTCAATAAACTGGCATCTGAAGGCATACTCCTTCTATTCTTATTGCTGTCGTTCTTAGTTTGGCAGCTCCTATAACATGATAACTTACAGCTCATATAACTTCATTACTTATTAGTTAGGACCACACACATATATTCACTATTACGTATATCCAATTTGTCGAAACAAATACCTTTTTATCCTTATTCTATTATTTTCATATCTTAATCATTTTACATATTAGTG
This sequence comes from Oopsacas minuta, assembly GCA_024704765.1. Classification (NCBI taxonomy): domain Eukaryota; kingdom Metazoa; phylum Porifera; class Hexactinellida; order Lyssacinosida; family Leucopsacidae; genus Oopsacas; species Oopsacas minuta. The sequence continues at coordinate 133,280 of JAKMXF010000345.1, read as the reverse complement.
TAGCTTTAAAGTATGCGCGGATAGGGCCGCGGGACGCAGGGCACATTCACAGCCCCAATGGGTCACACAATGGATCATGGGTCACGGATAGGAAGGGTCAGATGAGTAATTGGTCAAAATATTCAGGGCATGAGCAACCGTACAGAGTGAGAAATGATTATAGAGCCGTCAAACGTCGCGAAACGCTACAAGGGGAGAGGTGTGGTGTGCAAAATGTGACAGCTCATTATTTTCGTATTACAAAACGGTAAAAAGCGCAAAAAAAGGAGGTGAGGACAGAGGTGGTCAAAATGTTATAACATATAACAATTCATTGGGATTCTGTATTCAACATATGACATCACCAATAGGATATTTCTCACCTAAATCTGACAGTATACAGTAAATATATATATGCATGTATATGAAGTGGTTACCATAATTTTGGTATTTGAATATCTGCGAATTTTGCCTCACGTGCTGAGAAATAATTTTGTCTATATATCCATAAATCATTGTGTTCTTGTTTTTCAAAAAAATTAGGGAGCCATTCTTCTCCAACTTCTTCACGCTTTGCTCTAACATCTCTCTGAATTTGTTCGATTCGTAGTTTATCTTCCTCAGCTTGCGGAAGATAGCCATCTTCTAGAAGACGTTGGTCAGTACGGAATCTTGAATCAGATCTAGAAAAAATTGTTCCTCAGGAAAGACTGGACCATGGATAATGAATCCGATCGTTTTCGCCAATTTCATAGCTAACATCAACTTGCGGGCTGATAAGGTTTACAAATGTAATCGTTTGTAATCAATTGTAATCGTATACATATGATTATAGGAAAGACCGTTGTTAATTGTAATCGATTACATACAATTACATAACATGATTTAATCAATGACGTAATAGGAACAATGGTAACATCTTAAAGAAAATCGAAATTGTATTCGTTGTAATCGATTGTAATCATAGGTAGGTAGTAATCGATTACAACATTTCCTGTAATCGTAATCACTAATCAACTGACAAACACGTACATAACTATCGACTTACAGAGGTAAATATTCTTTCATCTCTTCAGGAAGATAATTCAATTCCATAGCAAACTTTGAAAACCCGTAATAAGTTTCGGAATTCGGAGGCATCAGGTTTGGACGCCAAAGACACACATGTTCTCCATTTTCAGTACCAGAATAGATACCTTCTTTCAGCATACCGAATAAATGACGTACCTAGCAACAAAATATGTACAAAGATATTTTCAATTATTACCAAATAAGCCTCAATATAATGGGAAATAGAAATAATAAGAACTATAGAAAATGATTTTTGCCCTTTGGGTAGTGTTGCCAGATCAATATACAAAGCTAAAAGATCTCTTTGGCATGAACTTTGACTTATGACAAGAACAAGGCGTTGAAAGCATTGTCTGCGACATTGCCAATTGTTGTAAAAGCAATGCATTTCATCAACACGAAATCTATTTACCTTTTCTCCTTCACCAGAAATAACATTGCCTTTAATATCATACTTCTTATTCGAGAAATAACTACTCTTCGACAAACAAATATTACAAGTTACTCCAGTGCTAGTACACGTCACAAGCATATCTCCATAGTTTTCAATCCATCTACTCTGGAAATTGAGCAGGTTATGTACACATGTGGTTACCTTTGACCAAGTATAATGTTCTGATTTCTCTGATAACAAAAGATTTATTCTGCCTAGAATAGTTACAATAGTAAACTCACGTTATAACGAAGTTAAGAGACCGCTATGATTATTTCGATATACCCCCCCTGATGAAATACCTAATGAATCCTTTTTAATACGATTTCTAACGGACAATCAAAATTTGTTCGTCTTATCTGGAATTTTGCTGTGTTCGTATTTAGAATAAGGAGGTTACTACAGTCAACTATCGTGATATCGAACACGGATATATTGAGGTAATTAATATGGTCCGTTGAGCTTTGACTGTACTTTGACGGCTTGGGGCCATATTTGTACAATTTCAGACATCGATATAACTCATATAATCGTATTTCGATATATCCGTGTACTATATAACAGGAGCATAAAAACAAATCATTTTACCGATTAAGACGAATCTCTCTCAATAAATGAAAGTAAATTGATGAGAATTATATAAAGCCTATTCAGATAGTGCAATTAGATAAATTCCAGTGGATTCTAGCTAATACGTAGGGATCGTGGGTGATTGCAAGTTGCCAGCGATTGTTATAAAGACATATTCAGAACCAAAGAATTCATTCAAAAAATAGCAGTGATTAAATCCTCACAATTTTCTAGCAAATTAACAATAATATTTTTGTAGTTACTAACCAGTTGGATAGAGTTCCATAGACTGTCCCCAGAATTTGTATTTAAGTCTAGCATCTTCCCAGAACATAAAGTTAGGACTTTCAGCATGACAAGCTGATACAGGAGGGTGATGTGATACCTAAATACGGTTAGAATAAGTAAGACTAGTAGTAATTGAGTATAATACAGACTGTAATAGAAATTTGAGATCATGTAGACACCCTTCGGTTACCCGTGGACCATCAAGGGTTTCATGGAGGATCTCAGGTTGGGAAAGCTGCAATAGAGTATAATTTAATGAAAAAGGGAAGTTTCTCAAGGAAAATTAAACAGGGCAGATGTGGATAATTCAATGTATAAATACAACGAAAACCTCCACAAACTGGGCCCCTGTGGAAACGAGAAACTTCTGGAAACAAAGTGAATTCCATACAAATGACGTCCACAAACTGGGGTAGCATTTTCGGCGTCTTAGGTATCCCGTTCGTGGAGGTTACACTGTATATAACTTTACCTGTTCAGCAATAAACTTGAAATTATGCTCCTCATCAATTAACTCGTAGGTCTCACCCAAAACCGGATTAAAAACCTTCTGTCCAGCTCGGTAATATGACGTAGAATAAGGTGATAATGCAAATGCAGCAATATACAACATACGATCATATGCATCTTCACACTGGCAAGCTTTATCAATTAATTCTGAATATTCAAGTTCTTCTGATAATCGTTGTAAAGCACTAAGAGGTTCATTCAATGCTACTGGCATTGATATACGTGATAGATCTTTGCCAATGTTCTTACGTAGAATACTCCAAAGACTGAGGCCACCTGTTTGAATGTAACTATCATCATTGGTTGTATATGGCCCTACTTTCGAGCGCTTAAAACAGCTGTTCCAACCTTTCTCCAACAGTGGACATTGTTGCCAGATGAGAAGTCCCCACAAATTTCATGCCACAAACAAAATCTATGAACTTTGGACAAATCTATGGGACGTGTCCAATCCGGGCCCATGGAACCTAAGTTGGGAACAGCTGGCTTAGAAGATCGTTCTCAAATTCTCATAAGACTATGAGTAAAATCGTCTTACCAATATCAGGTCGTGGAGCTGGTAACATTCCGCGTTTCTTTACACCTATTGCCTTACTGTGAACTATGTCATCATTAAAATTACCCTCTCTACTTGCACTACTTGCAGTGGGGGTGCTTACAAGTTCTGTATCAGAATTCTCGTTATCAGAATCACCAACAAACTCATCGACTTCATCAGATGACAATTGTCCATGGTCCGCATCGTAATAAGGAATAGAAGAATTGTTATCTTCGAAAGCATCGAAGAAAATTGAAGATGAAATGGCTGAGGTTTGTCTTGATAATTCGAGGGGAGAGGGAGTACTTTCTTTTTGTTCGTAAAGAGGGCATGTTTGTGTGTTAGACCATTCTTGTATTTCCTAAAAAAAGATACATATTTTGAAAAGATTGTGTCTCTGCCATCAAATACATAAGTATATACAAAAAGGTGTGAAAAAGACTCTGAATTTGTGCATATGTAAATATCATGCTCTGAAAATGTCCGAAAATCGTATCATCGAAGTTCCGCCATACCTCAATCATAGGAAGTGTATTCGAATCATTTTCTGGTTGCTCTTCAACAAACTGTGTATCACTATCTGAATTAACAATTCCTTTAATTTTATTTAATTTCTCTCTATACTCTGTATTTTGTGTTAGAGCCTCGTTTAAGCTGAGTTTAAGGTTTGTGATGACGACACGTTGCTGTGTGTATTTTTCTGATTCTTGTTGGAGAGCTATTCTATTGGAAAAGCAATCTAAAAACGATTCGAATCACTATTAGTTGGAAATTGTTTCAACTCCAATGCAAGCATGAATATTGTCCGAATTTCAAGAATTTCTGAGTGAAATTCAGCTAAACAAATACATTGGAACATCGTTAATACTAATTTCTAGATAAGAAGAACATATTTTGACTGTCCGTAATAACCAGGTTCCATTGTATTTACTAATTAACGAGTGAAGTAGTGACTTAACTTCAAACTAACAGACCTACTCTGACACACGAAATTAACATATTTCCAAGTAGAATCATTGAATATTTCCATGAATTTGTATTATGAAATGTCAGAAAATTATCAGATACTGATATTATGACAATGAACTGCCGCTCGCCTGCATACTTAAAGTGGAAATTCGCTAATACGAACACCAATGAACAAACAAATTTGTTCGTCTTATCCGGGTATTGATATTAACCCTATTCGTATTTACGAAGTTCAACTGTATATGAACATCATGTGGAGCTGAAACAAGTTTCTCATTAATAACGAGCGACCGAATATTCCCAATATAAACGAACTTCAATTCCTGTTGTTGTCTCTCCAGCATATGAATCAGTTCAGACAATTTACTACACACAGAATCTACTGCAGGTGTAGTGTCATTACCAGCATGTAGTATTGTATCTGAACAAGTGAGTGATGACGTAAGAGAAGTTACATCGAAAGGAGCTAAGTAGATAGTGTTAATAGTATAGAAAGGTATCGGGAGAATTCGCACTAGATAATTTAAGGCTTTTCTTTGATCTCTTTTGAGCATTACCCTAGAAATTGTCCTTTCTCAATTATTTCTTCGAATACCTCCCATTTTCGCAGTGACTAAACACACTACCGAAAACTTTGAATAATAATAAATTCACCTTTACTATCAAAATCTGTAGGAACTGAATTCCTATATCCTCCTTTATCAATAATAACAGCATCTAAGTTAGTTATAACAGGTAGAGTCCTGGAAGGTGATACACTTCTACGATTCTTATTCTTGGCTGAGGACTTTTTTGAACTTCGTGGATACGTGTTTTTTGACTCATTGGCTAAAGGTGTGCTGGCTGTTGAATCAGTAGGTAGGCTCATTATTGAATTTGATTTCATTATTTGGTTGAGTTGGGACTTAGCTTCATCGAGTGTTGTCTTGAAATCCTACAATCCAGTTGTATAATAAATTGAATATTCATATGTGTAAATCTACACCTCAAAATGTAACGTTTGTAATGACCGCGGATATGGAAGTAAGACGTCACACATCGTCCTTACCATTAGTGCATCTCCCTGTAGGAGCTGCACTACAAACGATTTGGGGCAAGCTCTTGAAAGACTCAAAGTATGGAAGCGAGTTCACCACGGATTGGTGTTATGTCTAATATAGAAAATATGTATTTTCTTCGCCTCACCCAAAAGATTAAGAATTCGATACAAGCGGGTATTTCTATATAACTGGAGTTGATGGTAAATTACCTGTACAAAATAATCTGTATTCACAATCCAATTAGCCAACGCATGATTCTGCATAGAACTCGAACGAGCACGTAGTGCCTTCTTATGATTTTCATCCATAAAATCTTCACGTCCCCAAACACTACCCAATTTATACATTCTATGTTTCCGTAAAGCCAACGACCATTCTTCATATTCTTTACTATTTTTACATTTTATATGACATACACCGTTGTCACTGTCAATGTCAAAACGTTTTGCTTGGCTGTAGAATACTATTGTGCTGCGTCCTAAAGTGTGAATGTATAAATAAAGGAAATTCGATTTATAAATGGGAAAAGAGTTATGAATTTTCTCATATTTTTGCTTGGAAAACTGTATCTGAATGAACTAATTACGTCTCATATTAGAGAGCAAATATTATATCGTTAAATACGTGAACTTTCCCAAAAAAATCGCGATAGAGCCTCATAATAATTTCTAGCAAAAGATGATAAACAAAGGCTGTTTTAGCGAACGAGTAACGTCACAAAGCGCGGGAAGAATTCGAGAATACAGGGAAATATTCGCAATTTCATGTGCCTTTTTCCTTAATAATAGCCTTCAATTGCTATTAATTGATGGAAAATCTAAAGGGAACTAAAGCTGTTGGTAAATATGCAAATGGAAAATATGTTTAACATTAATAACTTACCCAAATCATATATTCCATGGTACTTTAGCTTGGCAGAATGAGAATAATTGACTGCATATTTCAGAATGCCATCTTGGAGAGAAAAATATCTCTTTATCCATCCTTTTGATGGCAATTTACGTTTCTTAAATAATCCTCCTTGTAAGGCAGCTGGTGGTGCAAGAGTTGTGACGTCACTTTCTTCTCGGGGTCTTGATATTGTCATGGTTGGTAAACTTGGCATTGATTTTTCTGTCATTTGACTGGGAAATATTGATATTTTGGGGGGAAAATAGAATATATTATAGTGTAAATTATCATAAAATTCTGGGAAATGTCAGTTAGAAATTATACCTCAATACGTTACGCCGCAACTTCATACATTATTGTATTAACAACCGAATAGCAAATGGTAAGAATAATATTTCGTTTCCCTCTCATAATAAGATTAGAAAGATTCGTCAAAAGACCTCACCATGCTCTTATACGAATATCTACTATGGCAGTCATGAGAAACTCATAAAGTAATGAATAAAACGTTCGGTTTTGGAAGCATTTGAGCATATTACTGAAACGAAAAGCAGTTGGCAAAGATATAGGCTTCACCTTCGAGTAAAGTTATATCTCTCTGGAAATAGAAACTATAAATTTCTCAGTTTTCCACGATTTCATGAATGGGTGAACGGATTAGCATAGATCCATAGAGGAAGTACATTTTGAATAATCTCGGGGATATTTTTGGAAATATTTATGGACATTTTCGGTTGGAATAAGGAGGAAACGTGAAGTTACTGGAAATATTGATAAATCTGGATTTGACTTGAAAGCCACGGGAAATTCGTAAAAGGTGATAGCAAGTATATTAGTCTCACGCAGGGAAAATCGGCACCATTTCGATTTTTGTTAAGGTTTCAGCAAGAATCCCATATCCGAATAAATGGAGACGACCGTAAATAGCAGGACAGTTGGCGAATGAAATATTACCATTGCAAAATACAGTGTAGCTTCCACAAACGTTGTGTAAGAACGTCGAAAATTGCTACCTAGTCCGCAGTTTCTGCCAAATTCCGCGTTCGTTGAGGTTCATTTGTATGAGATTCGCTCTATTCCTTTTCGAATCCGTTTCCAGAAGTTCCCCGTTTGTGGAAGTTACACTGTAATAGAAATAAACAAACCCAAATTTCATTTTACTCTATACATTTAATGAATCAAAAGTATATATGACTAACTGTTGTTGCTAACAAACAAGCATGAATAAAGAAAGTCAACAACAAAATAATACTAATAACTACGAAACAACAACAACAACAACAACAAACATTAATATTGGAGAGCATAAACTAATAATATTTGTATACTCAATACCTTTACACTACTAGAAATTAAAATTATATTAAACAACAAACAAACAAACAAACAAACAGCAAATTCTACTATCTAATATATACACACTAATAGATAGTAGCTCGATATTTCAAAATTTGCCGGCAATATATAATAATAATAATAATAATACTAATATTGAGTGGCATTGGAAAAGTACATTGCCACTGTGCTTGACAAAATCTTTCGGTGAAGATTTTAAAAAGTAAAGGTTATTTTGGGGAAGATTAAATGTATTAAAGAGTTCTGTGTGTGTGTGTGTGTGGTAAAGGCGAATGGCCTTTGTTTAATCTATTGGAGATTTTGGTGGTGAATTTTGACCGATTTGATCGAGGTTGTCCGGGTGAGAGCTGTGGCTAGTAAGCTCATTCATCTCAACAGATGTCGGAGAAGAATCATCCAATATTTCTTGAACCTCCACTGTAGTTGGTTTGTCCCCCTCGTCCTGAGAATTGGTCTCATCCCCAGAATCTTGCACTGGTGGTGGTGTTACCTGGTCAGGTACATAGTATAATTTCGCGTTCACAAGTAGCGATTGCGCTGAATTCGTCCGCTCAAGGAACAATGAATTTGTCGAAGTTTCATTGGAAGTAGAATGTGACCATGCATTGTTATAGTTAGAATAAGCTGACGTCATCATACGCCTACTCAACTCATCATTCAACCAATCAACAGCCATCATATACCGACGTTTTATCGTGTAATCATTCATCAAGAAGTCCTTTGTAAATGGACAAAATTGGACAATTTGTAGGACAAGTTTCAATGCTAAATACGCACGTTTTTGGTAATGCATTCGTGAGTTATGGATGATATCAAAGAGCGAATCGACATCGTTTGCAATTCCCCTAAGAGTGAGTAACACGCGTTTTCGCTGCCAAGAATCTTCCAACATTAAAATATTCAACATTAAATCCATAAACTGTCGTAACTCATAATTATGCGAATTGCTTAATTCAAAAATTACCTCGCTTATAACCAGCAAAGAAAAATCCCAATTTTCCCAGCAGCAAAACTTCAAAAGACTTATACATTCTTCAGAATTTGGGCATTCTTCGAGCATTTTATTGACATAACTTGTGTGTAGTGTTATTGAGTTTTTACAGAAAAGTCTATTTTGGATATTCTCCGGCATAATACTGTATGGTTCACCGTTTTTGAACGAATTCTCCAATGGGGCTTCTCGATTTGCGCTTTGTTGCAAATGCGAAATATCATAGCACCGAAGTAGAATCGCGACGAAAGAGAAAAGTTTCGCTAAATCAAGGGATTGTGAAATTATGGGAGGCCCAGGCCCCTCGTGAAGTGCCGCGGCCATAAAAAGTTCTGGGACTCCAAGTTTCAAAAGATGGTCACACTCCGGCCGGCCTAATTTACAGTACATTTGGAAAATCGCGAAATATTGGCTGAGATATTTCGCACAAGGTGATAAATCATAAGCTAACAGATTCACGCATGAAATCATTATATGATCGCGAAGTTCTGCGTTTTCAGAGTCGATTTGTATAATTGGTTCAGGTACTGGGAGAGTTTGCGGTTTTGTCGAACGAAGTAAGAGTGAAAAAGTCGGTGTTTCGTGCTCGTCATCATCACGTTTATCTTCATCGCGATTTTCAGGACCGTACGGCACACGTGGTGGATAATATATCCCATCATTTACTGAATATTTCGCGAGGCAAACCAGAATTTTCGTGAATACAACACGAATATCAGTACTGGGGCAATCTAATAGATATTCACAGAATCGATACATTGGCTTTTTGAATAGGATTTCGTCCGCAAGCCATTTTCTACACGAAGCGTAGCTGTTTATTAGCGCTTGATAACACTCGTACCATTCGTTAGCCAAACCACGGAGTGATTTTTTTGTATGAAAACCAACTCCAAAAATGAATTTGGACGCTAATTGTATTGAATGTAAGGCAAGTTGCTCTAATTCGTCTTTCGAGGTTGGACCTGTTTCAGAATTATCCTGCATGTGCTCAAGGATAAAATATTTATTCGATTTGAAGAGATCTTTCATGAATCCAAAGTATTCGATACCGAATTGAATTTTCGTGTTTAGATAGTCGAGATTTTCTTTCTGGACTGATTTACAGATTTCTTTGGGAGCCTTGAACTTATCAGGGTCTGTAGATGTCGATATCAAATCAATATCTTCAATTCGTTCGTAAACAAGTAAATACGCATTCCACCACCGCTTTTGCCTGCGAAATTGCATGCGTTTCGCAATTGGATCATACACTTCACCTTGAAACTCCCCACCAAAACAATTATTACGTAACTCATCATAATCTTCCATACGAAACTCGGTCACTTCCATATCATCAAATTTATACCATTTAGATTCGCCAGAATTATTGCATTTATATTTAATAAACGAGTAATAGTGACCGCCGTAGGCCTGACCGGAATGGACTACAATTCCACTGAGCGAGTATTTGGCGGATCCGTCATCTGAAGTCTCTGGGATAGTCTCTTCTTCCTTCTTGGCTAAATGGTATTCTGTGTAAGGTCCTAGAAATCACAAAATAGTAAATACTGCAAAAACACTCAAATACACTGTAACTTCCATATATGGGGCGTCAGGGAAGCCGAAAATACAGAACCGTTCTCCGTTTGTGGAGGTTACACTGGATTATCTATGAAACGATACATACAATATGGACTAGCGTTTGTTTACTATTGAAGCACATGCAAACTAACTGATAAACAAAAAAACAATAAGATAACAAACCTAAATCCAACTCGCGTGGAAACTCGAAATAATCATTGAACTTAATCGCAGTTTCGCGTTCCCAATCATAATCAAACCGCTTCAATTGTATAACTAGTACTTTAGGGAGATGACGTATACATGTCCGCATAATCGTATCAACTTTCTTATCACATTTTTCGCAGAAAAATGCATTATTTCCCTCAAGCAGATCCCCCTTAACAAATAAATCAAGAGATTCTTGTAAATGAGATTGGTTTCTAACTTCAACACTGAGAGCTGTGAACTGTTCTTCTTTCACATAACGATGTGGACAATCTTTGCAGATTTTCTGACTAGCAAAGTTGCCAGCTAATTCTGCGGATGCACCTTTAGTGCCTAGAAAAATAAACGAAAGTTTTGACAAAATGTTATGCTATTTCAATGATTTATTATTAGTGTATATAGCCATAATGATGTGAGCATACCGAAGCGCATAAGCTACGCATTTCCGCGAAATTTAGCAGGTACATACGAACTCTACTATGTTTTCAACCTCGTGCGCATTTGTGAAATTTGCCAAGATTTCAAGAAGTGGGCTAAAACACAGCTGTATTAAATTGGCAAAATCAAGTCTATGTCGCGAAAATTCACAGTTATATAAGCCCAAATCCCAAAGAAGGATTGAAAAATGTGTTCTTTAGTTGCTAGATATGTCAGCAACGCGAAATTTTCCACCTAGCGAAACATTAAATCCATGATACGCGAAAAAACACGGCAAAGGAATAGGAATTAAGGTTTTACGAAATCTTACCAAAAATGAATTTCATTCCTTCATCCAGAGAATCAACCAATGAGTTATAGAACTCCAAAGCATCATGTTGCTCCTTCAAATTAACAGGCTCACCCCATAGCTTAAAAGCCTTCCAAAATCCCTGTGGGGTATAGTACTGCAATTTTGATAGGGAAAGATGACCGAAAATAGCTTGCATTTCAGCTAGAACGGATACATGATACGCTCGTCTCTCCAAATCGATATTCTGCACTTCAGGTTGTGAATCCTGTTTCGGTTCCTCATTTTTCTTGTCTGCCTCTTCATTTTTCTCTTTACCGTTCTCAGTTTCGTCGACAGAGGTTTGCGGTAAGAATAATTTCTCTTTCGGCAAAGATATAATTCGTCCCTGAATGGCCGGTACCATGAACAATTGCTGGATCACCGAATTCATATAGCAAGTCGCGCCGGCGTTTTTCAAGCCAACAAAACCTTTTCCGGGTCGTGGCCCCATCATAGGAAAATATTCCCATACGGTGAGTTCATTATCTTTAGTTGAGTAGTAGAGGGAGAACAGTTCGTTAGCGAGGGTTTTTAAGTTTTCGTTACAACCATTGCATAAGGAGCGGATCAGTTTGAACGCTGCAATCATGCTTTCCTATAGAATAACAGAATAGTAATTTTAAGAGAGATCGATTAACCGGTAACACGTAATTAAAGTCAAATCTTCAGGAAGTGAACACCCTGTGGACCAACCAATATGTTCACATATGAGAGATGTTCACTTTTCATGACATTGTGTGTAGCAATGGAAAACATTTTTGGACTGAGACAAGGTGCTCACTTTTGGAGGGGGTTCCTATAATATTAAACTCTCATCAAAAATGAATACTATGAATATGAAACTCTCAACGCTACAATTCTCACCCGTTTCACCGGTCTTGGACTCCCCAATCAATTTACACATTATATGTACCCCTCCTGTCGTCTGTGGAGCACCAAGGATCCAAGGATCCGCTACTCTAATGATCGTTCATCAATACATTTAAAACTCGATTTTGCATGTTAGGAATTGATTGAAGAACCTGAATTACCCCCAAGGCTGATTTTGGCATGCTGGCATTTAACCTGGCTCAGACAAGTTCGGGTTTTGAACCAAAATTCGCACCTAAGACGAAATTATGACGTAATTATCACCTTTTTGATATCCGAAATATCACATAATTAACCACTGCTCAGCCAATAACATGCTTGATTCTCGAAAGTGTAATCAAATACACCTCAATGTATCGAATGCCATGACGTCATGATTTTGACCAAATGCAAAACTCATTACAGCATAATAATGGTAAAAAAGTTTATCCAGAAAACTAACCTGGCTTGTACATATTGGCGTTACATCTTCATTAGGATCAAGCTCAAAATCTTCCTCACGTAGTTTCCTAACCATATAACTTGCTGGCATAATAAATTCCTTCAATAGAACAACAATCAAACTCTCGTCACCATTACCACCTAGAGAAATTTTCTTCTCATTTGATTGAAATTGTATTAATTCTACGGTTAAATTCAAATGCCCTTCTAATAAGGGTCCTTCAATTGTGACTTTCTTTGGGGAGTTTGCACCTTCGCGGACTTTGTTTAGCCATTTTAGTTCTTTATCCAGAAGATCATCTATATTTGGTATAGCTTTGTTGGTATTGTAAGCATAAGATAATAATCTACAAGATAGAAAATAGTGAATTTCTTTGCAACATCGCAGGTAAAAAACTGAAATTACAATCTGTGCCAACAGCATAGTACAGTCAACTCCTCTTATATTGAAGTCTGAATTGTACAAATACGAATACGTATGGTCCCAAAATGTAACGTAAATTACCGAAGTTATATCGAAGGAATTCTCGGTTCCTTGAACTTCAATAGTTGAACAAAAAGCATAGTAAAAAATTTCTCATTACACTTTTCCCATTGATATAAATAAATAAAATCAAACTTGCCTGCACAATAACTTGAAATATTCCGCAGAAATATGAGCATGCTCTTTCGCGATTGTATCCAAAGCTGATACTAATAACTCAACAAACAATGTAGGGATATTTTCATGTGAAGATTTCATAATCAAAATATTGAATTGATCAAATGCCACATTCCTTACAGTTTTCATTCTACATCTTAAGAGAATATCAAGTACATAGCTTCTGAATTCTCTATGTGTTTGTGTTAGTTCTGGTAAATAATCTGGTATAAGAGTGAGGACAATACAGAGACACTCTATCGCTTCTTTTGCAAGAGAAATCTAATAGGAAATATATACATAGTAACAGCTAGGGACGCCGAAAATGCTACCCTGTTTTAGACATGACCCAGGATTAGGAATTCGTTCTATCACCCTTTCCACATGGCCAGTTTGTGAAGGTTTTACTGTACACAATTTATGACAAAACAATGCCCAATACAGTAATTCCCGTATTTTCGAGAATAGTAGATTCTCCCCAAGGAAATGATTACAAAGTGTTCGTGAGTATGCTATAGATATATTTTTTGGATCTTGTCCCAAAACACCAACCTGTAGCCCATTACGGGAGCGATATCTTAGGACAAATCTGTCCAATTGAGGGAAATTTGAAGCATAAAATGGTCCCCTGTTTATTAGCGATTTAACCGTGGATGGTGAATTTCATATATTTTATCTTGTATAGAAATTCGCCCTCTAACCAAGCCTCAAAATGGCCCAGAACAACATCCAAGCAGGCAAACTATCCTGCCGTCCATGGTTAAATAAGTAATAAGCATATAGATGGACCATTCCATCAGAGTACAGTTCCCCAAATATTATAATCTCTAACTTTCAACATACTTCTTCTCCTTCCAATAATTTCGTATAAGACGGCTGGTCCTTTGGTAACTTTCCAACTTCAATCTTAGAAACATCTTTCAAATAGGGAAACACTCCCAGACTAACTCCCCATGATAAACGTATTAGAGCATGTACAAGTTGATTCCAGTTGATTTCAGGTTCAGGTACAACACCTAGTTGTTGACTCAGCGGTTTGGAGAAGTTACGAATAATCGTCTCAGTGTTTGGGTTTGGAATTGATTTGAGCGCATCCTATAAATAGCAGAAACATTGAATTTCAGTCATCTCCCGTTATAACGAACACTGATATATCGAAGTCTTAAATTGTACAAATATGGTCTTAAAACCTCCAAGCAACATATAATACATCAGTTATATCGAACTATGCGTAATTATCGCGGTCCATTCAGTTTCGAAATAATGAGAAATAGGACATTTTCTATAAACTCAAAATTTGTTAACGGGTCTATCTGAATTTAATAGTAAAATGTTCATGTATGTAAAATATGAGCCATGTGTATTTTTTGAGAAAAACTGAGGCATGTTCCGGATTAGCGCACCCTAGCTACACCTCTGTCCCTAATATTTCCATATTTTCTAAAACACTTCTGAAAGAGTATTAAATAGCTTCAAAATCTAACCTGTAACTGTACTGCTGCAGTATATTCCTCATTAGTTGGTGTTTTCTCTTGTTTTAGCATTAGAGATATTCTGAGTAACCTTGCATTTGCCACAGAAGTAAATAATAGCTTACTACACTTCAATAGTATTATGTAAGCAGCTTTCTTCATTTGATAATCTGATCCGGAGAGGAAGAGATTGTTCATCAAAAGATCTGAGACTAATCTAAGAGAAATAGAAGTTGAAGAAGGAATATGCGTCGAGGTTTTCGCAGATATTTGAGTGTAATGTGTTATCCCGACGTGCACATAAATGAGTTTAACCTATGAAACCGGTCAAAATTTTACCAAGTATTTTCAGAGTCATTTAGTATTGGGAATAATTCCTATACATATGTATAAGTATGTTCGTGTATTAGCAAGGGAATTTCGTGCAAATACCACGTGCTAATGGCGGCACTGTAGACCGAACCATATTCCAAATCTCTAACTGCCGGTCGACTGTGGATCATTATGCGAATTTTAATAGGCGAAAACTGTATCTATATTCACATCGGGTTCTGCACACTACAGACCCCGTTAGTGGAGGTTTCGCTGTATAAGTAATTACCTGATACCATAACTATTAACAAAGTGCTTCGGGAAATCCTGTAGATGATTACCAGTATTCTCATTAGCTGGTAACAACAGAGCATGTATTATCTCCAGCATGTATAGAACTTTGCAAGGTTCATTTGATAAGAACAATCCTAGAAGCTGTTCATATTGGAATACACGTTCTTGAGATATTTGTTGGAAAAATCTAGGAAAAAAGTACGTACAAAATTGAACAATATTTTCATATAGAGTGTGGCTATAGCTCATGAGCGTTTCAAAAACCATAATATAGATGGTCCATAATTTCAATTAAATAATCTGGAAATTTTGCATCAAATGTTTTCCATAAAACTTTTGAAAAATTGCTTGTAAAAAACGGATTTAGAAAGAATCTTAACATACTTTTTAACTTTGCCCTGAAGCTCAGGATCAGTTGGTAACAATTTCAACAAAAGTCTAACTCCATCTCTGATATTAGAATATCCATACTGTACAGCAAAATCACACAAACTGAATAGAATATTAGTACAATATCTCTGCTTATTCTGTACAAATAGCACTGAAGGTAAATTCTGTTCTTTTGTAGATTTATGTGAATGAGTCATGCCTGATTGTCCAATACCTTCATCATCACTTGAAGTCTCAGGTGTACTGTTACCAGATTGAAATCCTGATACCTAAAATGAGTATCATTAAATATACGTATATAGCTGGTTTGATAATTATACAAGAGGTTGATACGTTATTTGCATTTGTTGCTGTTTTTGTGAATCTAATGGATAGTGGCGGTCCAGGAGAGGGGGCAATTGACCCCTGCCCTGCCCCATTCTGCCAGATCCTCAGACCATCACTGCCCATATATGGTAATGGAGACCCCCTACTGCTCTGTTTGTTTGTTTGTTTGTCTGTTCGTTTGTTTAGCAGTCTGTTTGTTGGTGAGATTGATTGCTTGTTTGTTTGTTTCTTGTTTATCCATTACTCCATTAGCCTCACCTTAACATTAATAACAGACTTCTCTTTCAAAGGCACAGCAACCACCATTCTAAAGTCTTCTTCATTCGGCAACAGTTCCCCATTAACTCCAATATCCACAGAAATACTCTGTTGATGAGAATGTATCTGTGTCATTCTAGCTTGTATCTGTCTACGCACACTCCCTACTGTATCATTTGAATGAGAATATACTTCAAATTCGTCGACGTTACGGTTATGTGCTAGTGTTGGTTTTATTATGAAGGTCAAAGGTCTGCCACGAGCAGAACGTCCATGAGGTGGGAAGTGGACACGTTCCTTCTCAAAGCCTTCATCCATTATATCGAAGAAACCGCGTAGTAGTGTTAAACAACGTGTTACTTGTTCAGCATCCTAGAAGGATTGTAGTATAGATAAATATATAATACAGACAACTTCGGATTTATGGAAGTATTAAATTGTACAAATAAGATCTCAAACTGTCAAAGTAACATATATTTCTTAGGTTATAGCAAAGTAATTATCACGGGTTCCTTGAGCTTCGATATAACAGGAGTTGACTGTACTTCCACATTATTTTAAGTTGAATATGTGTGGCATTCTGTTTTCTGAAACTGGGAATAATTCGTGAATTAATAGGAAGAATGTAATAAGACCAGGAAATATAATAACTAAGATGTTTATACGTCATAATGCGTATTGTATAATACATATTATACATTCAATCTACAATTTTGATGAAGTAACTTCTATTGTGCTGATATCTGTAATAGAGAAAACAGTAGTTCTCGAATTGTGAAAAAGAAATCTCCGAATATTTGACCAATTTATGTAATACTGGATATTAATGAGATATATACAAGTCTAACAACGTCAAAATCTCCTATTTCGAGATTGATCTATACGTATACACGTATTGTAATAAGCTTTGAGGGACAAATCATATAAAATTTACAGGCAACTCCAGTTATATCGAATCTCAAGGGGCCCGTGATAATTAATTCGATATAGCCGATGAGATATATGTTACTTTGACGGTTTGGAACCATATTTGTACAATTCCAGATTTCTATATATCCGTATTAGATATAGCGAGAGTTGAATGTAAAAATAAACAAATAAAAACCTGTACATTTTTCTTATCAGTGATATTAGTATTGCTATCCTGTTTATCCTCTTGTAGCTTATCAAATCCCTCCTGCAATTGAGTCATACAACTTAATATCAACTGTAGATGAGGTGAAGAATCACCTTGTGTATTATCAGTATGAAAATTCGTGAATATTTCCTTCAATAACTCAATACCCTGTTGAGCAATACTATCATCTGCTACCATGATAAGTTTCCAAAGATATTCAAGCCCAACTAACTCGAGTGAATTCGTTTGGTACCAGCCTCTACGTCGCATTGATTGTTTGTCTTCATTGTAGTTGACGTATTTGAAGAATTTTTCGAAGCATTTCATACCTTGAAAGTGTTGGAGAACGATTATTCGCGATTGTGGTAAAAGTGTAATCAAGTGTAAGCAATTGCAGTAGGCCGTCTCCAATGGTCCACCAGTATGCAATGGCGCCTGAAGCGGACAATTAGAGAGGACCCATTGTATATGCACGCATATTTGCCAACCCTGTTGGGATTCACTCCATATCCTGATGAATTTTAGAAATCCCTGGAAATTTTGTCATTTTGTGCAATATTTCTGAAAATTTTCGAGACGTGAAAACCAGTGAAAATATTGAAAATCATGGATTCCGCAATGAAGAAACCGGTAAATTTGTAAAAGGAGTTGGTAAGTATGCATCAAATTACATCTGACTTATTGAAATCTAATTTCTAGCATGATTAATCACAAAAAGGTCTAGAAATTCACTCCAAAAAATGTATATCATTATATCTTTACCAATTTTCATATAAATCGGACTGATAGATTTCGCACGAACGCGCAGAAGGAAGTACAGACGTAAGTAAGTAGTACATTGTCCATGCCATTAGGGAATCTCCATATAGGAGCTGTGAAATGGGAAAAGGCGAAATGGGGTAGTATTTTTGGCGTATCTAGCACCACAGTTAGGGATGTTACAACTTACCCAGTTCACTTAAAGCTTGAGGTTTAATATCCAGTATATATTGTGTGAAAAGTGTTCGACTCGAAGCGGCTTCCAAATCAGGATCATCTCCCACCAGCCTTGAAAACCAAGCAAAACACTGCTCCATATCTTCAAGGTAAACAGTTTTCTCGGTTAACGCAACCCATATCTGTATAGCTTGTTGTAAGCCGAGCCATAGCTGTCCATCTTTAAGGATAAATCGTATACAGCTGAGTCTATCTTTTATTTGTTGTGAATGCGAGTAGTGTCCATCGATTATTAGCTCATCAGGGAATGTGGCTGCTCTATGTGATTGTACTTTGTCTGGATCTTTCTCGAATTCTTTCTCTAGGTTCTCACGAACTGTACGTGAGTAGTCCATGTAGAATGATAGGTTATCAGCGAGGAGATTCAATACCTGAATACAGAAGATAAAAATGGAAAATTCGGGGGACCTCGTTGATATGAACACCAATTAACGCCAGGAGTAATACGAACTGAATAACCATCGTAGAGATAGTATATTCGCGTATTATCAAGGAAATTATGATACGAAGACTATTGTCTGTATAAATAAACACGAATAACTATACCTGATAGTTGTTGTCAAGGTGGCGTAGCATCTCACCTCTAAAACTAACAACCTGATGATGAGCAAAGTTGCTAGAAGCCTCACTAAATAGACAACACAGATCTTTAGCTAGTTTTATAGCCGGTAGCACCCAGTTATTGCTTTGAATCTCTTCTATACATCTGGAAGTATGGGGTAGTAATAGAATATGATTAGAGTACAGTGAAAACCCAGGGAAAACATTCTCGGGTATAATGAGGGCAAAACGAGAAACCTTGGAAATATTGAAAATCCCGGGACACAAACGTGCAAATTCCAAATGATACGTCAGCGTAACCATGGTTATTTATCTATTAGAAAAAGAAACTCACTTTTTAATGTACAGAGCTTTCTGTGTCTCTCTATCCAGAGAACAAGAATATTCTAGAATCTTAGTCAACGCATACAAACTCTGTTCTAGAATATCGGTAGGACATTCTGGCGAATGCGCAAGGTTCCACAACAACCCCAAAACTTTCTGAGCCATAACTCCTTCCTTATCGTCCTCAGCTAAACGTCGTATGAACTCAATCAATTTCTCTTGCATACTCTTGCTCGCTCCGTTCCAACTAGATTGAAAACATTGGAAAAGATGGTCTAATTGTTCCGGACTGAAATCCCAAGCAACTTTAGCCAAGAGGTCGTATATGTTCTTAACAATTATGTCGTGTTTGCCTGCTTGTGCTCGCCATACGTCATTCAAGTCATCGATAGTTAGAGCTTTCTCTTTGATGATAAATCTAAAAATAGAACATTTTTAGGAAAACTATAGAAATACGATTAATGTGTAATTGGAGGTTGTATTAAGCAACCAGTTGCTAAACTGGGGTCGACAGGATCTCAAAATTGTATTGTAGTCTATGGGAGGGAGTTTAGAGGTGAAAAAGGTTGGGGACCATTGTATTAAACGGAGGCAAGGGCGATTTGCAATTTAGTTAACTCCCAAAATCAAAGATGAGTACATATTACCAAATATGGTGATAATTACTCGATCATTCCGATGGAATATGCATTTTTTGAAGCCCTTTGGATCATGTGGCCCTAGCCGAATGGCATCCAAGGCACCCCTCTCAGAGGAAAAGATTAAAGAGATTTTTAATTATTTCGCGGAATATATCATAAAATTAGTCTAGCTCAATGAAAACATGATAATTTCGACATTTCGGCTACACATAGTGCATTTTCGGGAATATGTTGAGATTTGAGAAAGAAAGTTATGCGTGATAAAAACAGCTGATAAGCGAATTATCAAAATTCTGGTAAGTCCAATTAATAAGCAAAATACAACCTTTCGTCTGCATTTTCTTAAATCTGATAAACCAGCTATTCCAAATTTTGGTTCCTCACCCATAGACCCTCGTAGACCCCCACTGTCCTACCCCCAGCTGTAATAAATAAATAAACAACAAACATACCTCAACAACCTAACCAGTTTATCTACATACTGTGCTTGATGTAGATTATCCTTTAGTACAATCTTAAGTATTTCATGATCTTTCAACCAATTCACCAATCTCTGAGCATTCAACCAATCGTCTTCTAATACAGTACGTTGGCCTTGATAATAAACTCCACCAGATGCCACATTCGATATTATCTTATTCAACTCGTTTAAAGCGTTCATTTTCCCTGAGAAAGAACTTAAGCGTAAGAGCCTTAAAATCATTTCGAGACGGAGTTGGTCGATACGTTCTATTAGCTCTTGGTTAGGTTCACGTAGACGTTTGAGGATTGCTTTGAGATGTATTAGAGTTAGGCTGAATGCATCTGTTCTGCTTGATTCAGCTTTTCCAGTTTCTTTTTTCAAGTCTTCGTCAGTTAGATTTTCAAGATACTCCGTTGCCTAAACATATACACAGTATAACTCCCTTGTAAATACGTATTACAGCGAAACTTCCATAAACTTCTGAAAACGGAGTGAAAATAAATAGGCGAATTCCTAGTCCCATAGTAATGAACCTCCGCAAGCGGGGGTAGCATTTCTCGGCGTTCTTGACACACCGTTTGTGGAGGTTACGCCCCGGCAATTAATCGCAAACATAATTACCTTTTGTACTACAGGCAGCATATCTCTATTGAGAGAAGTCTGTGTAAGATATTCAGCACAATGACCCCATGGCTTAACCAGCAGGCATAGTAGGATAAGATTCATTTCCTGCCCTTCTGTAGGGTTACATACTCTCTTCCTGAGTTTATCAAATCCACCCAAACGGCCAAATACGTTTATAAGATCTACGAGCCAACCTCGAGTAGGACTACCTAGAGATAGAGGATGAGATTGTTAAAATAAGGTTAACTCCCCTTATATCCAACACGAATATATCGAAATACAGTAAAACCTCCAAAAGTGACACCTCCAATAGATGAATACCTTGTCTCGGTCCAAAAATGTGTTTCCATTGCTACACACAATGTCATGAAAAATGAACACCTCTCATATGTGAGCATTTTGGCTGGCACCCAGGTTGTTCACTTCTTGAAGGTTTTACTGTACCCGCATATATCGAAGCCTGAAATTGTACAAATATAGTCCCAATAATCAAAGTGAACTCCCGTTATATCCGGACTTACTAACTCAATACAGTAGATGCCGGATATAAGAACACCGGTAATAAGAATAAGAACCATAACTCGATTTACCGAATCTTTAGTATCTTACTCCATTGAATTTTTACCAGATAAAAGAACATTTCATGCCGGTTATAAGAACAGTATGTCCAGTTCGAGATGATGTTCTTATAACCGGCATTGGCTGTATGTGGTAAAAGTGTTACCTTCGGGACAATAAGCAAATAAAGTATCAGAAAATGGATCAGATTCAGGTACAGAATCAAACTGCTTCTCATGCGTAATATGATGATGAAAATGATGTGTCACGCGTACAGTTCGCGGCAATTTAGCCGCATTATACATATGAAAACGTGAAGAAGGGAATAGCCCTACGCTCAGTAGATCCAATATTGCTATATCATCATCTAGCATTTTAACAGCACATAATCTAACTAGCAGTAGAAGACAATCGTTTATAGCTAGTTGTATGTGATGCTTCCAACCGTATACTGCATCATCTGTTAGAACCTAGAGAATATATAAATAATATTTGTTACGGACAGTGGAGTTCACTTAATAGCAAATTGTATTCGGACGGATTTCCTTTGCTAATACGTGAACTTGCTATCAGGGGAATTATTTCCAATACAAATTGGAAATTTATGAGAACTGTTCTCCAAGTTGTTAGTCTGTTTGTAATGCAGCAAAAATTGGTGTTGTCAAATTGGCATGGAGTACGTATGTTCATCCGCGCGAAATTGCGAAATTTCGCGAACTGAACGAAGAACCAAGTATTTTACCGCAAGGCGGTCCCAGGATTTTCTAACCAGGACAAATGCCATTGTTCTTACTGAAAACAAATGCATGAAACTCTCGTAATAAAGAAGTGATCGGGATCCAGATATCAATTTGTTGTAAACGGAGTAGAATCAATTACTTTCAAGTTCTAGGAGTCTAGGAGGGTAAATAATCACTCTGTTCTAACGGGAGTTTACTCTATTAGAAAAAAACAGTATTATTCAGGTCTACAACATAGCGAAAACAATTCCGCGTATCTTCCACGTTCTTTTGTGACTTAAGAGAAACATACTCGCGAAAAAAAAATCAATCCATAGAGCTAATACAAAATATTCCCCACGAAATTTCATAAAAAACGAACCTTTTGAAAGGATATAGTCAATCCTTCCTTATAGAACCTTTTAGAAGCATCACAATACGTATCAACACCTAATTCTGCTAGCATGATACACCCCTTCAGTAAATGTTCTAACTCAGAATCAGGTAGCACCGGTATAACCCAGTGCGGTTTATTAACCAGATCGTCCAGACGTTTCAGTGTGTCATCAGGAAATGGAGGTGGAGTCTCCATTGAGGCGGTCTTCGGATCGTAATCGGTGAGATCGAGAATCTCTTTAGATAGTTGTATATCACATAATACTTCCCATTCTTCTACTAGTTCTTGCATTTGAGTTATACGCACTTGAGTATGTGGTTGTTGCTGTGAGAGGGAAATCTAAATAAGTTACGTAGGATGTGTTAAAATTGGTTCTACCCCCTATACCATTTTTAACACATTCGGTGGGCCTCCTGGTGTCGTCCGTAAATGTACACCCGGTTGGGAACCACTGTACGCGTTTTTAGGAAAACTATAACCCCCGGTTGCCATGGAAATCAGGAAAATATGTACATCTCAAATCAAATACATCATTCATTACCAATCATATTTTCACAGTTTAGTGTTAAAATTATTTTCACAGTATATTCTTTTAAAAAGGAAACTATGGCAACGTAGAAATATGTACACATTATCCCTAGTACTTACAACCAAATAAAGATAGTTCGAAATGAATTTGATAGGAACAATAAAGCGACGTAATATCTCCCAAAAAAGGCCCTGCGGATCAACCCAAATGCCCTCTGAAAAGTGTTATTACCCGTGTTCAAATAAACGAGCGTATTCAGTGCACAATTATGCAAAAATCATAAAAATAGTGAAAATATTTTCCAAATAGTGATTACATTAAAACTCACTTGAGTATGTGTAGTAACAGTACTACCTCTATTAGTAACTACTCTATTATTATCACTACTACTGTCTGCATTTGAATTAGATTCTGAGTTCGAATCTGATGGTAATGCTCGTTCTATATTCATATTTTCAGCATCTTGTTCTCTCTCAGGGGTGGAGCGTGTTACAGTTATTTCTAGTTCTTGGAACCTATTGGAAAGAGAGATATAGTCAATTTCTGTTATATCGAAGCTCAAGGGACCTCGATAATTACTTCCATATATTTGATGAAATATGTTACTTTTACGGTTTGATACCATAGACTTCGATAAAAGCGGGTATTTCGATGTTCTGTGTTCGATATAACGGGAATTGAGTGTACATTATAAACTGTTGAAGGAAAATGGTTGTTCTGGAGTGGGAATTAACCATGGATTAGTCGCTATATTAACTGCTTGGA
Organism: Oopsacas minuta; assembly: GCA_024704765.1. Lineage (NCBI taxonomy): Eukaryota > Metazoa > Porifera > Hexactinellida > Lyssacinosida > Leucopsacidae > Oopsacas > Oopsacas minuta. The sequence goes on along the minus strand of JAKMXF010000345.1, from coordinate 109,410 downwards.
TGTTTCCGTGACCAACTTTCCGCCAATCATTATATACAGATAAGGTCACTCATGGACTTGGTCATTTTGACTCAATGAACCAGAGCTATCTAATACTATTTGCATGGTCCTGTTTCTGGTACCCCCAGAAACGGGGAACTTCTGGAAACGGAGTGAAAAAATAGAGAGAATTCCTTGTCCCATACAAATGAATCTCTACAAACGTGGAATTTGGCAGAAACGAGGTAATATTTTTCGGTGTCACTGGCGCACGGTTTATGGAGGTTACACTGTACGGTATATACTAAAGAAAAACCTATCAAAATTCCGCAGAAACTCACCTAGCATCCGTACTCTCAATATCATCATGATCCTGAGTTTGATCCTGTGAGAATCCTTCATCAATAGAAGAGTGGCCTCCTTCAGAACTCATACCTTCAGGGAAACTTATATCAGCTGGTACTGACTGGGAATAATCTGGTAGTCCATCTGTACTTGTAGTAGAGTCAATTGATGATAGAGTTGTTACACCTGTATGTATCGGGAATAATAGATTGTTACTCAAACCCTTATACAATTTTAACCATGGACCACCGAGCAATACAAAATTTGAGATCCTGTACAGGACATGTACCCCCTGCTGTCTTCCGTGGCCCACTAAGGGGTCCATGAGGTCGGGAGCCGCTGAGCAATAGGTACATTTACCATAATGACCACAATTAAGTGGACGTATTGGTTCAAGTTTTGTCATGTTTAGTCATGATCTGGTAAATGACCGTAGGAACTAAACTTGGCCAAAAATATTCGGTAGACAGTGCCGGCTAAAAGTTCGATTAAATAATAATATACGCAGAAAGGTGTGAAAATATGATTCATCGCGAATATTGATGTTCATATTAACGAGTTTCCACTGTATGTATTTCTAACTAAACTTACCCGTTGTGGTAATAACCTCGTCTGTGGTGTTTGGAGAAGAGCTAGTGTGTGTAGAACTAGTTGTTTCTGAATCAATGTTCTCCTGGGACGGAGATGAGGGAGTATTGACGGACATTCAAGTGTATATATTATCGATATATGCATTCATAAGCTAATCATAGAATTACAAATATTGTCAATGATATGCTAAAGAATGTAATGATACAGTAAACTCCTGTTATATCGAACACGGATATTTTGAAATACCCGCTTATATCGAAGACTTAAATTGTACAAATATGTTCCCAAACCTTCAGAGTAATATATATTCCATCGGTTATATCGAAGTAATTATTGCGGTTCCTTGAGCTTCGATATAACGGGAGTTGACTGTAGTTTTGTTCCAGCCCCATTAACTAGCGAATTAAGCAGATTTAACCGTGGTAAATATGATAGCGAACTAGCTCATATAACTTATAACAAAAGAGAGAAATCGTGATCTCCGAGGTTTGACATAACGAGAATTGAATGTGCAGTGGAACCTGCATAAACCGACATCCGTATAATCCGGATGACCTCTATTATCACACAGTGTCCCTGATCTGAAATAGCTTTCATCGACAATAAAATCGCCGACACAATTTTCATGTCCATACGAGTGACGGATTATGTAAGTTACACTATAGTATGTGAATATTATAAGAACAATACACTGATTTTTGTATGCAATTGCCTGTGAAACTTTCAACATTTTTCAAACACAAATTTCGATAGACCCTTGGTTATAATCAACGATCCTTCTGACTTCATCATTTATCAATTGTCAGATTCACCTGCCAGAAAACTATTCCATAATTCAAACAAGTAATACATTCCAATTGTCAACACCTATTGTCATGCTAGCACAAATCTTACAAGTTCAATATAAGAAATTATGAATTTCTGAAAACCCAATATATCCCTATAGAGAATTGTGTTGTTATACAATAATTTGACCTTATAAGGATCACATATTCTAGTATTGAGGTATCTCAATATCAAATTGCGTGGGGATTTGTAATTAATCATTCTATGTAATTATGGATATAGAGAGGATGGGAAACTTGGGAATATACTGGTTTCCTAGAATAGTAGATCCCTGGCAATAATCGCGACATAGACAACAATTGAATGGCCTAATGTTGTGTTGATAAGGTGTTCACGAAGTGCAAATTTGCCTGTACGCTGATGCTCAGATGAACATCTTATGAGCAGAATATTCATATAATTAACTGACCTAAATGCATCATATTTATCATTAATATAATATGTATATAAACTGACAAACTGTCGATAAAATCAATCTTAGATTAGAATTATCAAATTACATTTTGATTAGAGATATTTATAAAAATAGAATTCTATTATAAGAACAGTACGTTGCAATTAACGTGTTGAATAATGGAGTGACGTCATGCGTTGATTGGTGTGTATTAGTTTGTTTCCCTGAATAAACGCTGTAGTTAAGTTTGCATGAAATATATGCACTTATTCAGGGAATTACGCGAAGCACCATACAATGTAACCTCCACAAAACGGATTGTGGAAACGGGGGAACTTCTGGGAACAGAGTGAATATGAATAGACCAAATTCATAGTCCCATACAAATGAACGTCCATACACGCTAGGCTCTCAACTCTCACAATCTCGTCGTGTACGCGTGTGTGACACGATGAAATCGAGAGATTTTCCACGAATCCCACGAAAATATTTCCATCTTTTTTTGCTATATATGTCGGTATATTTTTGAGTGGAATAGGGGGAAATTTGCAAAAGGGATTGGTAAGCATGTACTTGGGGCTTTCGAGACCTTTCTTGTTCGGACGACGGAAGTTAGACCGGGGGCAAAATCTGGTCCTGAAGCTGCAAAACATTTCTCAAGATATTGTGGTTTATGCAGAGCATTAAAGGAGCACGCTCCTATTTTGAGGAGCCGGACCTGGAGCACACTTTAGTACAATTATTGAAATGGTTTGACGTTGCAAATTTAGAAATTTCCCAAAATGTACAATTAAATCTAATCCTGAATACTTAAAATACAAATCTAATGTAAATCTGAAAGAATGAAAAGGAGCGCGATTGGAGCGTGCTCCTTTCTTCCCTGGAGCGGGAGCAGGAGCGCACTCCTTTTCAAAGTAAGGAGCGGAGGTGGGAGCGCCGCTCCTTTTCAGGGCGGGAGGGCTTAATGCTCTCGGTATTTCTATAAACACACCCTCTATAATTACTCGATAATACAATAATACACAAATCCTATACGAAATTATCAATTATTGCTCCAAACAACATTCAATTGTTCTCCAATGAATGAAAATACTTCTGTATATTCTTGTATAACCTTCTCTGTAGGTTTACCGAATCCATGACCTGCTTTAGTCTCTATGCGGATTAATATAGGATTTTTCTGTTGAGGGAGACTAGAGGGAAAACGTAATATTAGTATTCTGTGTAACCTCCACAAACGGGGCCTCTGGAATCGGGGAACTCCTTGAAACGCATGAAAAATATACAGTAGAAACTCTTTTTCCAGATAAGGAGGACAAACTGTGACCATCTGTTCGTGTTCGTATTAACGAGGTTACACTGCATTGAGTGAATTCCTAGTCCCATACATATGAACCTCCACAAACGTGGAAGCTTTGGGGCGTCCCTAGCAAACCGTTTGTGGAAGTTATACTACATATTTATCATTTCTCCCGCTCGTACAATAATTCATGTATTTTCCTTATTATTTATGAACATTTACAAACAAAAATTAGCATCGAGCATTGTTATAGAGGTCAAGGGCTCGTTTCCCTGTTTGTGGAGTGAATTTGTATGGGATTATGAATTCTCTTTATGTATTTTTCACTCAGTTTCCATCGTTTCCAGGAGTTCCCCGTAGGTTGAGGTTTCACTGTACATAAATTGACATGGTACATATAAGTATAGGGATCATGTAGAGCGAAAACACGACTCAATTCCCCCTTCAAATTTTCTATATAATTGAACTATATGCAACCTTCTCAATTTATGATTCAATTCAGCATAGAACTTCAACGAATGCAGCGGAGATACTCTATCATCATGATCCCCCGTAGTCAATAGCATAGAAGGATACTGAAGAGGCATAGTACGTCCATGATCCATTTTCTCAATAATATCAGGGATATTATGCAACGGAGAATACTTATGAATGTAATCAAACTCATCTTCTTTGTCTGGGTCTCCGTAATCTGCTATCCAGGCATGTCCTGTATAATCGATGAAAAGAGAAAATTATTAACAAGAAATGTAAGGAATTTTCGACTAATTCAAATACAGATAACTCTCGTTATAACGAAGTGCTCAGAACCCGGTTTCATTGCGTTATAAGCGAGTAAAAGCAATTACTTTTAAGCTATAGGGGGCTAAGAATAATTTGTTATAACGGGAGTTTACGGTAATTAATCATATAAGGAATTTGAGATGGTAATGAAATTTATAAAGCAGTGAGTGAATGTATCCATAGTTTAGTAGCAGTAGAGGACAAAAACTTAATATCCTTAGGGAACCGAGATAAGGTTATCCAATTAGTGCTTAATAAAAATATACTAACAAAAAGTTTGTAACTAGTAAACAATTCTGCAAAAATGTATTTTAGTGAAATAATTTACAAAATTTTCCTAAACTACCCACGAACAAAAAGCTACAGCACCAGGTGTTCCCGCGCCGTCTCCGATCGTGGTACTATCCTGGCCCAATGTTGCTTAACTTCAGTGATCGGACGAGAACTGGTGTTGCCAACATGGTATGGCCGTAGCTGAAATAAAATACTTTTTATTTTGTATTTATTCATATAGTAATCTGCTTTAATAATACAAGGGCTATTTGGCCGTACAAAGGTTTCCCTCAGTGAAACATGATGCCAGGAACACCGAAAAATACTACCCCGTTTTCTTCTTTTGTCAAATTTCGTGAATTTTGCGCTACTTAAGGTTTGAACACGCCTAAAGGAAATATATATATATATAGTTACAAACCAATAGTGAATTTGTGGAACCTCAACATATCCAATACTCCAACAGCACAGTGTATGCACTTGAATAATTCAGGTCTTTGATTAGCACATACAGCTACAAGGAGACCTCCGTTAGAGCCACCAGAAACGCATAGTTTATCAGGAGAAGTGTAACTATTAGGAAGTAGCATACATAATTACTCGACTTGTGAAGCTGAGCAAAGGAGACAAAGTTGCCCAATAGCAGGGACGGATCTATGGGGTAAGTATTCGTTCTCATCCGGAACTTCATCGGAAATGGAACGACGGACGATATCTTATTTTATCAACTGTACAATCATGTGAAAACAGACCCCCTAATGTGCTCGTAACGATCAAACTCATCTCCCTTTGAACGACCCTGGATCCGCTCCTGATACGGCTCAGCTTCATAAACTTACCTATGACAAATCAAATATTGTGCTGCAGATATAAAATCATCAAAGACATTCTGTTTATTTTCAAGATTACCAGACTTGTGCCAATTTTCCCCGTACTCACCACCTCCTCTTATATTCGGCAGTGCAAATACTCCACCCATATTCTGCATCCATACAACTCTACTAGGACTAAAATAAGGCGTCAAACTTATATTAAATCCGCCATATCCGTAGAGCAATGTTGGATTATTTCCGTCTAAAACCAAGCCTTTTTTATGGATGATAAACATTGGTATGCGTGTTCGATCCTTTTCACTTTCATAGAAAACTTGTTTCGCCTCGAATTGGGTTTCATCAAAACCTGTGACTTTTAACTCGCGAAAGAGCACAGGAGTTAAATTCAACTCTGTTAAATCTAGACTGAATATTTTGCCGGGAGTCAGAAATGATGAGAATTTGTAGTATATGACGTTATCTTCTCTACGACCAGTTATGCTGTCAATTGATACACAGTCTGGCAATTGTATTTCACTCAGACGGTCACCTACAGAGTGAAAATATTGATGGAAATTGTGTTGTTTTACATAATTCACGGGATGGAACGGATAATTTTACTCCATTCAGGAATTGGAAATAGGGTTAGGGTGATTACGATTACAAAATTTCCTGTAATCATATTTGTAATCATGATTACATTTATCATAAATAAACGTTTCTAGAAAATCTAAAATTGAAATCGAATGTAATTGTAATCGATTCGAATTCCTCACCACTCTTCACTAACTTAGCCAACATAGAGTCAATTAATGAATTACGTAACTAAAACTCACCAGTATTAAGATCATGTATATACAACACAGATCTAGCATGACGTAGATAATGTACTACCAGTTTTGTATCAGCACTACAGATAACACAGTCTAATAGATCTTTATCATCTTCTGGTATTAGTGTTATCCAGTTATCTGGCTGTGGATTGTCTATATTGATTCTATTAAGAAACAATACGTAATATTAACAAGCGTACATAACAATCACTTTCAATGCCTTTCAATCAATCAATTTACATTTAAATAAGACGTACAGTGAACTACCATTATACCAAAGCTCAAGGGACCGTGATAATTACTTCGATATGACCGATGAAATAAGACTGTTCGGGACCATATTTGGACAATTTCAGAATTAAGTATATGCGGGCATTTCGATATATCCGAGTTTGATAAGCGTAAGTTTTGCTGTAAAAGACAATAGAGGCTCTGCTTATGAGGTAATAATTGCAATGAAAACTTTCCCTATTCAATGGCGAATCAAATATGAACCATGGACCCTGAAAGAGAGAATGTGAAGGTGTGAAAGTAACCTGCTATTAAATTAGGCCCAAATCAATATGATGGGAGAAATGACTTCTAAGGTACGATCCCAATTTGGTGGTCATGGTCAACAAATGATAGCAGTGTCAATTATTCGTAGTAAACAAACCTTATAAGCTTCTGCATTGGAGCCTTATAGGTCGTCAAAAAGGTAAAATCTCTTCCATCATTCGTGACGTAATCGTACATAGCATCAAAGTTATCAATTAATTTCACATAATTCAATCTTCCCGTAACCTTACCATCTGGTAACAGCTCCAAATCAACATAGAACACTTGGCTATTTGGATTTGTCCCTTCGTGTATGCTAATTAGCAAATATCTACCATCATGACTAATATACGCTCCTATAAACCATTTCTCCTGATCAGGAAAATCAAGACAAAGAATATCCTTATCCTGGGGTGTATTCAAGTAGTGATAGTATAGTTTCATGTTTTTATTCGTCTCAGTACTGGTGCCTATTGCATCTTTATTCTGTGGGTATTGGCAGTAGAAAAAGCCTTTATGATCATGTGTCCAAATTATACCTGTAGGAAATTAAGGTTAAAACCAAGGATGAAATAAGTACAAGTACAATTACAGACTCCGATATAAGCGGGTATTTCGAAATCTACGTAAACGGGAGCTGGCTATATTCACCTGAAAATTTTACTCTAGCCAATTCTTCACCATACATTTCTTTTGTTGCTACATCCATTATCTTAATAACTTGCCAATCTGAACCAGATTCACTCACTGAATACGCGAATTTACTTCCATCCTTTGAGAAGCCAATGCCTCCTAACGCAATAGTACCATCCTTTGAAAAACCGTTCGGGTCAATGAAAACTGTACTATCTCCCTTGACGTCATTTTGTTGGTATACCACAGATTGGTTTTGTAAGCCAGTATTATAGAAATAATAATAGAAATCACCTCTCCTAAATGGACAGCCGTATTTACCGTAATTATACAGCTCAGTGAAACGAGTTTTAAAACTATCTTTGAGAAGTAATTTCTCAAGATACGGTTTTGAAATCTTATTCATTTCATGAACAAAGCATTGTGTTTCCGGGGAATCTGGATCTTCAAGCCAACGATAAGGATCAGATAAGATACGATTAAATTTGTACTCGATGGATTTGGTGTCCCTTCTTGGTTCATATTTCGTGTTATAAAGCGCCCAAAAGAGGGAAAACATTTCAAATATAGCTAATTAGTATGCGAATAGGATAATACATTGGATTTCGGTTATAAGAATATACCCGGTATTAAGCACCTGTGGAAAACGGTTCTCATATCTTCCTGTATAATAAATGTCGGTTATAAGAACATGTATTACTACTCCCAAGGAGGTTCTTATAACCGGTATCTACACTAATCCAGATTCACAGTTCATACCATATATGGGAATCAGTTTGGCAAAAGCATATGGAACTTACGAAGAAAATATTACAAAGTCAACAAGGAGCTCTCCAAAATTACAGGTAGGCCCGAATTTTAAAAGCTCCTGAGGCTTTGTGGGCAAAGATGACGTCATGCCAAACCACCCTATAAGTTTCGATGACTAATCAATCTATAGGTAGTATAATGGCAGTAAATTAGTAAGCTCGTTGTAGAATATGAATAATTATCTCTCATTACAACTTGGAATATAAATTTTTCAAATAAGAACAGAGGAAACTACATTTGGGCTAATTCTAAGTAAACAAATGAAAACATAAAAAGTAAGAATAAGAGAGAGACTCAGAGAGGTGAGAAGACTTGTATCATGTTATGTTGCTTCTCATCTACTGTTACAACAGAACATAAGTCATCTACTGCTATTCCCGCTAGCCCAGTGATTTCTCCTGGAGCTGATCCTTCTTTACCGAATTTAGTAATCAGTTTACCTTCATTTGAGAATATTTTGACTTCAGAATTTCCTCTATCAGCTACGAGTAAGTTGTATTGTTGATCAAGACAGAAACGCCAAACCTTAACCAACAAGTCTTTGTGTACAACACATCGAAGTATTGTGCCTTGTTTAGAGAATGCTTGTATAGGATAATCTGTGTTAGTAAGAGCTATGTAGAATACATTTCTAGCTAGTGATATATCTTGTAATCGAGTATCTTCCCCATTGAATTGAGTGTTTAGAGTTATTCTCCTTTCTTTTATCAATTCAGGTGTTAGGACTGTTAGCTGTATATTCTTCCATTTACCCACAAAGATATAAGTATTATCTGTACAGATTCCTGATAGAGAATAGCCAAGATATTTGTAAGATTCTTTCTCAAAGGTTGATTTGTTGAATTTACATATTCTCTTAAAGCATTGTACAAAGATGGAGTCAGATAGAATGAGAATTTTCTTTGGATGAACAATATCATCATCTTCTAGAGATTGAATCCATCCTCCATTTACAGAGAATATCTGAACTCTGTTAGACTCCCAACAGCTACATATATTCTATCATTGATAGAATCTATTGCTACACCATATGGAATACATATCTGTTCATTTAGCTTGCCTTCGTCACCAAAACTTGACTTCAGGGAAATATGAATATCTTCTTCAAACTTCACAATTCTCTGTTCACATGTACACAGTGTGTCGATACTCTCCCTCAACTCATTAATTTTCCATTTCAAGTTCACGTAAGGAATATCAATATTAATTCCTCTTTTTACGGATTCTATAGATTCATTGATTTGGTCGAAACAGGGAATTTCATTCAAATCTTTGAAGATCTTCCCCATCTCTGCTCTGTGTTTGTTTAACTCTCCAATCTTTTTGTGGATTTCATCTTTTTTCTGATTCATTCGTTGGTTAGCTTCATCCCAGATTGCTTCCAGTTCCCTGAGAATCAGTTGTGTCTTCTGTTCTATCAGCTGTTTCATTTCCTCACCAACATTCCTCACAAGTGTCTTCTTGCTGTCAATCATGTCTCTCAGTATATTCATTCTGTCCTGTAGCTTGTTGCTGACAGGCATCAAGCTATCAGGTCCAGAGGCTGGAATTTCATGTATCAATGCAGTTGCCATTTTCACATATATTTCAGTATAAAGCTAGTACTATGATAATATAGAACTATATACAGTGACTTATACATATTGTGTGTATATAATGTGTGTCTAAATATATCTCAAATATTATTAGACACTGTCCTTATGGAATAGATTTCAATTAAACATAATACAGTAAACTCTCGTTATAACGAAGTGCTGATGCTCGGGACACCGGATTCATTTCGTGTAAGCGGAGTCAAATCTATTACGTACTTCTAAGCTATAGGCCAGCGGTTGAATTCCCCACTTATAGAGGTTCCCATATTTCGCGTCATTTCACGTCAGTGAGTTTCCGTTTTAGCGATGCATCAGTAATTAAACGAATTTGACAAATATTCTGCACGTTCAGCCCTTAATTCTCCATTTGAGTTAATTGTCAATATAAGAATATTTGATATTTTATAAATCTCAATATTCAATGACTTAACTTGTGACGTCATCAGATCTTTATCATTATTAGTAAGTATATAGAGATAGTAGATTCTCTATATTGCTGAATTTTGAACTTCCACAAACGGGAAACGGGGTAGCATATTCACGTCCTTGCCAGCCCGTTGGTAAGGTCACACTGTACTGACAACTTTTCGATGAGGGTCTGGGACCGAAAAACTTGGCCAATCACGGACTCAACCATATACTTTGCTACATATAAAGTATTTAATTTTATAATCAGAACACCACACAAACACACACACACAATACAAGTATTTATAGAGACAAATAAATTCACACACAAATGTATATAATTCTTATACTTATTGTGCTGAATGATGTACTTGCATATGTTCTTCAAATGACCGCAGACATTCCGCATAAGCATTTACTCGACACATTTCGTACGTAGTGTAAAAGTAAATACCAACAAACAAAAGTATGTGAACTATTAGCAGATAGAAAAGCGCTAAACGTCGAGTTATGCGATTCGAGAGGATAACTTTGCCGATGTTAAATATCGCGCGATCTGTGCCAGGCATTCGCGAATACCTCGAGAATATTTCTTTACGATTAAAAGCAGTAAATGGATCGAGTTTCGATTCATAATCATGTGAGTATCGTTGTAACGATTTATCTGGTAAAATGTGAGATTGTGACGTATGAGGATAGGATTGTAGAAAACGAATTTTTTCGTATAGCCGCATATTATCATGTTCAAGAGTAGAAATACGGATTTGTAACTCATTTGATTGGTGTTTTACTGTATCAAAATCGTGTTGCAAGGCTAAATGTTTCTCTTTCAATCGCTCACGTTGGCTTAAAAGTATTGAAATTAATCCATGGTCCTTTTCGTTTGAAGTTGATTGTTGAATTTGTTGATTTTGAACTAATTCAGTGAGGAAATCGTTTGAGCTTAGATATAGGTCGGTATTTGCTGGGGTGGAAATTCCCTCAACTTCTGGTCGGGGTGGCAAAAGTTGTTGTAGGCGAATAATATCCTGTTCTAACTGTTCAATTTGTTTTTCGTACTTGGTAATTTTCGTGTTGGCGTTTTGTAATGAGAGTTCTAAATTCTGCGATTCATCATTTAACCTGCCATTTTCAGTTCTGAGTTTTGTGCATTGTGTTTGTAATTGTTTGTTTTTCGTTGCTAAAAGTTTTTCTGCGGAATTTGAAACTTCGTCTTCTTTGGAAGATCCAAATTCGATCATTTTCAAAGTAGACAATTCCTGTTTAATCTCATGATAATCTTCTTGGTTTTTCAATAAGTTTTCTAACTCAAAAACGCGGTTTTTAAAACGTAAAATCTGTGTATTTAAATCAGAAATCTGATTTGTATGTGTTTTATTATTGTCAGATAATAACTGTTCATTTCCGATTATTTTCCTACTTAATAAATCGATTTCATTTTCCTTGCAAATCAAATCTTGTTCCAACTCACTGACAAGTTTATTTTGCGGTTGAAACGCGATATTATGGTCTAGACTAGCGTCATTTTTCGCGAGGGCGTTACCAAGTTGATTCTGGAGTTTCTCTTGATCGTTCAAAAGGAGTTCGACTTCTTGGCCACGGGCTGTCAATTCCAACTCATGTTTGTTTCGTAAATCAATGATTTCTTGTCCGGCTTGTTCCCGTGAATTATTCATCTTTTCAATTGTCTCTTTCAATTTTGAAATTTCATTTTGATGAAGCAAAATTTCGTCTTTCAAAATATTTTCATTTTCCGCGACCTCGAAACGTAAATTATTTTCGCGTTCTTCCCATCGTTGCGTGAAAGCTTTTGAATTTAAATCTTCAAGTTCTTCAGTTTTCACTTTCAACTGCAAAATAGTTCGATCGCGGGTTTTAACATCCTCTTTCAAAGCATCAATCGTGTGAAAAAGCGCAGAAATGAGTTTATCCGGCGATGGTAATGGCACAAAATTTTGTAATAATTCCAATAAACAACTTTCACCAGTTTTACTTCGATGTAACAGTGAATCTATTTCTTTTTGAAAGTATTTCATAAGAGGAGCAACTTGGTTTCGAACAGATTCGTCAGTTGTGCGTTTAAATTCGCGACTCATTTCAATTAACCTTTTTCGCGATGCTTCACTTTCCTCTTGGAGATTCGCAACTTCATTGCATTTAGCTTGTAATGTTTGTTTGACATCTGCGAATTTTATCGCCTTCCATTTTTCATAACCTTCTTTCACATCGCTTGATATCATTGCAAAATGTGTGTGTAGCTAAATTTAGTAAGAAATCAGTCAACTCCCCTTATATCGAGGTCTGAATTATACAAATATGGTCATAAATCGTCAAAGTATCATAATTTCCATCTGTTATATCGAAGGAATTATTGCGGTTTCTTGAGCTTCGATAAAACAAACAATTCTACAACATTTTCGGTAGGACCGGACACACGATAAATACCGAAAACCACACGTCAAAAGTGACAGTTGGAATTATAATTTGGTTGTATAAACCAAATATTTCAAATGTCGTTAAAAGTATTCCGATATATTTATTCCTATCTACTTTCTTTAAAAATTGGAAAGGATCAGAACCACAAAGGCCATCACCGTCCGTCCTAGTTATTAGCTAGGAAGGTACTATGGTAGAAACTGCGAATAAATGGCTTATTCATCATATCCCACTCTATAATACACAAGCACATATGTTTATACACATACTACAGAGCTTATCTATGGTTGCACTATATATGAATCATAAATTTTGAATAGTGAAGTCCGCTAGGGTGTAACTAGCTCTAATTATGATACTTGAATGACATGAAGGTCAAGGTTCAACCTGTTTTTGAAAATGCCGTTCAAATAACCTCTAAAAGTTTATGAACCATTGCCAAAGGGAAATGGGAAATGAACAGTCACATCAGGACCAAGCATGTCATTTCGCCGAATAAAGGTGTTGCCGTATTGGCCAGATTAACCGGAGTAGTTTAGCAATCTTTGTTGGTTCTGTTTCTGGCCAAGTGACCGGATTAACCGGTGGCTCTATGAAACGGAATCTACTGTGTATGGGCTATTTGGGCATATGACGTCATGTCAACGCGCAAACTAAAAATTCATCCCAAACTTCATAATTGTTGAAAATCTCAAAGTTCATGGTATAGTCTTTGACCTTAATTACAAAGTAGCTTATGGAAAAAGCTGTTTAACATATGACGTCAGTTTACAAACACAAATCAAGAATCATAAAACTAGCCTGTATTAATGAAATAACAAATAAAGAATGGAATAATAATTAATGAGTGATTGGTGTTGTTCATATGTTTTGTATGCAACATTATCAACATACAAATAATAATAATAATCAAATACTAGATCGCAATCTCTGTAGTAACTGTATATCCCGAGGAAATAGCGTAACTCTCCCTGTATGATAAGCGAGAAGATTCGCATCAGATAGAAACATAACTAGATACAATTCAAGCGCTTCTTGTAATGCTTCGAGTGCAACAATATTCCAACGACATTGAATCTGTAATTCACGGCAAATTTGTATTACAACTTTGTAGAATGAACCACGAAAGATTAAAGGGTGTGTTGATTTTTGGTAGTATTTGATTTCCTGAATAATTCTTCTTGAATTGCCTCTTGTTTGGATTTTACTTAGCTTCTGTATGGGCTTGGGTTTTGGCTCAGGTTTTACTGGGGGTGATTTCGATTTCTTGGGCAAGCTCCTTTTCCTTTTATTCTTATTTGGATTAGGCATTGTGCTAACAGCTTAATAGGAAGATAGTATTATAACAGACAATTGTTGATGACAAACCCGGGGATATTTTAAACGGTCCCTCCCGTCAACTCGTACAAATTTTTTTAAATCAACTATTACATACTTCACACCCACTTGATGTTGTCTTACAGTGTCTCTTATTGCTTGTAGACTCAGAGTCTTTCTTATACTAGTTATACACGCGATAGTATATATCTGACAATATGTGCATAAACAGTAGAAACCGGATATATGGATATGCATAATTTCCACGAAAAATAGTACGTATGTATATCCAACTGGCTTAGAAATAGCCAGTGTTAAATATCCGGTTTCTACTGTAATCGCTAGACCAAATTCTAGATGAGTTTTAGGAAAATGCCCTACTTTAGCATCCGTGGTTGAAATATGTTTGTTAATAGAACAGTGGATGCCAGTTATAAGAACAGCGTCAAGAACTAGACCTAATGTTCTTATAATTGGATGCAAGACCCGATCAGCTGAGACGGCGATTGAGTACTTCCCATTCAGGAAGTGATTGTGGACCTGAATGAGCTGTCAACCATGGTCCGTGACATGCACCTAAAGAAAATGCTTCAGATGTCATTTTCTCAAACAATGTGCTTTTAATCTAAACAAGCCAAATCAATGTATCCCCACTATAATGGCAAAACTCCAAATAAACAAACCACTAAAAGAGCAGCCGACACGGTTCCCAACCTGAGATCCATGGTCCACGACTCCACGGATCTCAAAATTTGTATGAAGCATCACAGACTGTTTAAAATTGGTATTGGGAGTCCAAGGATGAAAAGGGTTGGGAACCACTGTTGTAAAAATAAAATGTGTAACTGTTTTTCATTATTGAGATAAAAGCACACAAAATAATCACAATACATAGAAAACTAGTCAATACAGGCAAAGAGATTAAATGTGTGTACATAAAGTGGGTGAATTCAAGATTAGCAAAGCTTATTAATTATTACTGATTGCATCTAATAGAAAACAAAAAAGTACTACGTACAATAGACAATACGTTTGAAAAACTTTACTAGACTAAACAATAACAATAATAGTAATAATAATAATAATAATAATAATAATAATAATAATAATAATAATAATACAAACTAAATGTGTGTTATGTACCTAAGGTTTGTTGTTCCAGAGAAATTCATAATTTGTTTGTTTGTCCATCACAAATAATGAAAAATAAGTAAGTTACGTAATACATTAATTTTCTGATTTGTGAACGGAGAAATCAAAATCAAAGAAGAGAGAGAACAACACTAATCAAAAGATCTGTATTCGAGAATTCCCGAAATCCACAACAGCAAATGTCCCATCGGGCAATACCGTCACAGCAGTAGGTCTGTCAAATTCGCCGGGCCCTTGGCCATGCGAGCCGTATTTGGCAAGGAAATGTCCATGTGGATGGAATACCACTATTCGATGATTTCTTGTATCGGCAACTACGATATTCCCCATACTGTCTACTGCTAAGCCTTGTGGACGCATGAGCTGACCATTTCCACTACCTTGACCTCCTAGAAGATTATATGAGAATATTAATATTCTGAAAATTGCAGTATTTCATTCATGTAGCCCTGTTTAATAAAATACAGTCAACTCCTGTTATATCGAACTTGAGTATTTGTAAATACGCAACACTTAAACACAATGGAACCGCGTTAGCACGAACAGCAACGGACGGTCAAATATGTCCGCTTTCGTATTAACCAGAGTAATACCATTTGAATAAACATTGGTAGGGAGCTGATTCCGTGGAATTTTTTTCTCTTATCCGCGTTCGTATTAACGAGAGTCTACTGTAGAGGGTAGTATGAAAACATGGATGGTTGGTTTAGTTTATTATATGTTATATAAGCACAAACTTTCCCGTCCAATCAAGTGAGGAGTACCTCAGAATGACCTATAACAACACCTATGCAGATGAATAATAAGCACATAGAGGGGAGAACCATTTTCGTACTTACAAAACTATTCTAAACCTATGTTCCTGGATTTCTAATTTTCCATGCAATTAATATGAATTTTTCACTAATTTTGTGAGATAATTGCGAGAAATATCCAATATTTCGCTGGATTCATCAAGGAACTTAGTAAGTATAGATTGAAATAAATATGGAAATATTTCCCTCGATACTCAAATTGATCACTGGAATTCATTGTCAAATCTCTGGAAAATGTTTCATTTTTGCTATATTTCTGGATATTCTCGTGTGTGACAGGGAGAAAACGAGAAATCCAGGGATTAGCCAAAGAAAATCCTGAGAAATTTGTAAGAGGAGTGATTTCATATGTCCAAATACTCTAATATTTTCTATCAAAGAACTCACCAATAATCTGTGCAGTCCTTCCATTAGGATGTATAACAAGAATATGATGCACATTGAAATCTGTCAAAATAATATGTCCTTCATCATTTACAGTCACACCCCTCGGCGAATCAAAATTCCCACACAAATAGCCCTTATAGCCGAACTTCGCTATCAATACACCTTGTGTACTAAATATCAATAGTCTATGATTGCCAGAATCACTAACTACTATACGTTCATTGTCTGGTGTCACTGTGACGTCATATGGGTATATCATTTGGTTATCATTGCTTCCCTGGTGAATAGAGAATTTTGAATAAAATATGGGATTGAAAAACTTGCGAGAGATGGCAAGATGAATTGCTACATGTATAGTGTAAGCTCCACAAACGGGGTAGCATTTTTCGACGTCCCTTGTTTGTGCGTTTGTAAAGTTACATTGTATACATAAAACGTAGTCAATTTTTGAAATGAAATGTCCGAAAAATTGTGACTTTAAATGAATTGTCCCCACCGCCAAATATGAATATTAGATATATATAACCATGGATGATGGATTTCATATATTTCATGGTATATAGAAATCTCCCTTCTTACAAGCGAGGAATGCCTCAAAATGACCTAGAAAAACATCCAAGCAGATAAACTAAATCCGCCATCCATGGTTAAATATCTAATAAACATAGAGTCCATCAGTCTTGTCAATACAGAGTCATTTGTAATACAGCGGGGCGAGCAGTCAGCGACTTAACATTCCTTATTATCCCTGATTCCAACTATACACATTAAATACCTTTGATCCAAAAGTAAGAATAAATGAATAGTCTTTCTTGAACATCTGTACTCTATGATTATCCTTATCTGCTACAACTATATCATCCTCTTTTGTAGTACATACACCTGCAGGCCTACAGAATTGACCATTACGTGTTCCCTCAGTGCCAAACTGTGCCTTGAATGTGCCAGATGATGTGAATAACTGAACACGATGGTTGCTACGATCTCCTACTATGATATCTCCTTCACTGTTAGTGCAAATACCTATGCAAAAAATGAATAATACGGTCAATTCCCGTCATATCAAACACGGATATATTGAAATACAATGGAACTTCGTTAATACGAACACCAACAGACGTTCAAAATCTGTAGCCTTATCCAGAGTAATACCAATTCAATTTCCACAGCATGGACCTGATCAGATACAATTATTTGTATATCTTATCCGGGAGTTCGTATTAACTGTGTTCGCATTAACGAGATTCCGCTGTAACAGTTTATATCTAAGTCTGAAATTGTACAAATATGGTCCCAAGCGTCAAAGTAACAATATTTCATCGAACTCCGTATATAATTATCGCGGTCCCTTGAGCTTTGATATAGCAAGAGTTGATTCAGTTGTAAAATTATGATATTCTAATTCCTTCCGATTACCTCGAAATTTGGTATCAAATCAATTTTATGGTTTCAAAATTACTTATGCGACCTTGACAACCAATTATACCAAAAGGAATGTTTATAGAAAACGTAACAAATAATCACAAACACTACTTATAATAACCTAGCAATCAATATGACTAGTTGGAATTTGATATTTTTAGACGTCAGTGCTATTCTTAACAAATTAACACATTGGAAATGTACTAAAACTGAATTGGCACTAAGAAAATGAATGTAGATTGAATATGATAATACAATCATGTGGATGTTATATGTAGGATATAGTTCGATGGGATATCCTCGATGCAAACAAGCTGGCAATCGATTGAATTGTTGATTAGTGATAATCAATAAAAAGTGTTACTATTTTGTATATGCCAAAATCCTTACCCCATGGTCTACAGAACGCTCCTTCATCAGCTCCCTCAATTCCAAACGAAAAAGGAATACTAGATGATATCTTCGCATAATCCCTACCACCATCAACCGGCAGTATAAAAGGAGATCCGTCTATATGTTGTCCACGTATAGCTACGATTAACTGATGCTCTCCGGCTACACAAGGTTTGAATTCTAGTGTATATACTCCTTCTTCGTCGTTATTAACTTCTACTGGTACGTTATGTCCATCTCCTGATTTCATCTGGACGAATAGCTTTTCTTTGCATTCAATGCAAGCATCTCCGTTACTAGAGAAATAAATACAGTAAATTCATGGCTAGGAATAGGAGATTTCTGATTGCAAGTCAACTCAGAGTTGAAATAGGTACGAGTTGACTTGCTCCCAGATTTCTTATAATTTTGTTTGAGAAGGGCCGAAAAGAAGGCCTTGTCACCTTAATATTTTTGAAAAATAGCACTAAAATATAAACACAATTCCTATTATAGTGTAACCTCCACAAAAGGGGAAATTGGCAGAACGGGGAAGGATTTTTCGGAGATTTTCCTTGAATTACAAGGTAACTAAAGTTTGCAGGCAAAGGAAGATAAACTGAGACACGAATTAGAGGCATTGGGTAGAGAATTTCACAACTAAACATTCTAAACAGCTAATAAAATAATTATGTATTATTTAGTCAGAATCGCTTATTACTAAACTCAAAATATGGAATTTCAACGATCAAATTTTTGGCGGAAAAGTCAAATATTCTAGCCAAATTCTCTCAAAAGCCACGAAATTTGGCAAAAAATTGAGAAATCCCACAATCTTAAGATTCTATGAATTAGCAAAGTTCATAATAAGCGAAATGAACAATAATTAACAGGTGAAACCTCCATAACACATAACTGCAACATGTCTACAAGGAGAAATGCATTGTAATTGTTCGGAGATTCCACTATTACTTTACATAATTATTATATTTGTGCTCACGTAAAGGATGATTCCCATGCTTTTCCATACAATTTATGCACCAACCAATGGTTGTCCCACTTCCCCTCACATACGCCCCCAGTTCAGGATATGGATAGGGAATAATTATAATTTGAACTTCAGGAGGAGGTCATCGTGGGTATATCAATTCATTATACCCACTTTTGACCTCCTTCGAGAGTTCAAATTTAGGTGAAATGATATAATCAAAGGTCAAATTTGAATTCTGATTTTGTAGAAATTTCAACTGTCACCCTTTGACTTGTGATAAATTGATTTCCATATTTCTATACATCCGTTTTACTCCAAAATTTGACCTTTTTAAGTCAAAGTTCGGGGAGGAATATTGCTGTAGAGTTCAAAAATGTAAAAACAAGTGAACAATATACCAGAATTTCAGAGTTCAAATTTTTCAAAATATTTCAAATTCAGAAACTGAAATTCAAACATTTTCTGGAAAATAACAATGCAAGTGTTCAAAACCAACGTAAAATTTCGCGATTTCTAACCCATGCCCACACCCTGCAATGGGAATCATGAAAGGGAAATGGGACAACCATCGTTGCTGGTACATTACCGATCCTTCGTAGTAACATTAATGTTACACGATTTGTTAATCTTCGGTCTTTTAAGTCCATCTCCTTCTGCAACACACAACGGTGCATACGGCGCTGTAGTTATCTGTATTAGCGAAGCTAGCACTTTTTCCACAGAAGAATTTGAAGTTTTCATTAAATAAGTATCATCTTCTGTTGGCACACGAGGAAATACAGTAGAATTCTTTTCACGGAGATTGGCCACTAGGTGGATTCTTGAGGCTAATACTTCGCCTTTGTTTTCTTCTTTTAGTGCTTTTTCAGCTGAAAGGGAAATTGTCTTGAGGGAAGTAAGGGCACCTTCTAGGGAATTTTTCTGGCCTTTTAAAGAGTGAATACGTTTGTGAGTTATACTTTTTACCTAAAGAACATTGGGCATAGATTAGAGCAGTGTTTCCAAACATTTTCACCAGTGGACCTTAAACCAATTAAACAAATAGTGTAGACCCCTTCCATAGATCGCGATACAAATTTTGAGATCCTGTGGAGAACCAAGGAGGCCATGGAACCCAGGTTGGGAACCGCAGGTTAGAAAATACATGTACATGACGTCACAAGAAGTTTCTATCAAGGCCCCCATGGTTCGCAAGTTTTAGGATAACCCCGCTTCAAGGGAGTTTCTAATTCAAAATTCGAACTTTGTACTTCTTAAACGGATTGTTCGCACTAAAAAAAGTGTAGAATTTCACAGTGGATGCCGGTTATAAGAACACACATCATCCTCTTGAAAACGGATATATTTCTGTATATCTTGCGCTGTTTATATGAACATATCGGTTATAAGAACATGTATTGCTACTCCCAGGGGGTTCTTAACTTCTTAAAACCTGTATTGGCTGTATTACCTCTACAATTTTCACGCACAATACTTACCTTCTCTCGCAAGTCTTGCTCATACTCCACTAATGCCTCTGTATACTGGGTTATAGTTTCTTGTAGCTTTTTAAGACAATCTGTATTTTTCTGTTCCACGGACTCACTTAGTTTAGCAATAGATTTTACAGAATTTTCTAGAAGCAATACTTCTACTTTTGTCTTTGAGACTAGTTCTTCTATAGCTGGTTTGAATCTAGATGTAACGAGTAGTAAATAACAATAGGACAACCAGAATAAACGGGACGTGTATACGTATATACGAGGCCCAAGAGTACTGGAAATTTTCAATACAATGAGCTGAACTCTCTAACAGACGAGCGTAATGAATTGGAATACCAAATTTTGGTAGTACGTTTATCCTATTTGGATATTCAAAATTCTCAAATATTACCGCCGTTTCGGCTAAAGTAGACATAGTCAATAAGAGAAAATATGATATGGGATTAAGTGGAACTTCTGGAAACAATAAATAAAGTGAATTCCTAGTCCCATACAAATGAACCTCCACAAATGGAGGATTTAGTAGAGACGGGGAAACGAAGTAGCATTTTCGGGGTCCTGACCGTTCATGGAGGTGACGCGGTAGCATTTTTCTGTGAGTCAACTCCCGTTATATCGAGGCTCAAGGGAACCCAATAATTACTTCGATATAACCAATGAAAATATATGTTACTTTGACAGTTTCAGACTCGGATATAAACAGGAATTACGATGTATCCGTGTTAGATATAACAGGAATTGACTGAATATTTTAATACAAAACTCACCTGTCATACATTTCACGAATGTACCCATAATTGTGATGAGTATGATCAGCAATGAGGCAAGTCTTACAAATCAAAACTCCACAAGTTTGACAAAAATAAATCAATCTGTTTGCATCATGCTTAGCACACTCCCCGTGTGTTTCAATCCCATCAATTTGATCATCCAATGTCATAACATTAGTCAAACGGCATGGTGGCATACCGCTAGGTGATGCGATACTGCTTTTCGTAGAGGAAGGGGAACAGCTGTTTGTACTGGGGGATGTTATTTGGGAGGAATCGATAACTTCCTTGGTGGTTATGTTGATGATCTTGTGTTCACGTGTTATTCTATTAGAATAAAGTTCGGTAAATTCGCTTTAACCCAGAGGTCCTCAACGTGGGTATATTACCCCTGATGGAGAAATGAGGATACGTAAATACCAATCCTTTACAAATTTCCACGGATTTTCATTGCCAAACTCATGAATTTCTCGTTACCCCGATATTACACCAGAAATATTCGGTTTGAAAGAAATAGTAAGTATCAAACGAGTGTACGTCTTACCCGAGTTCTACTATAGTAGATCCACTTAATAGGGTCACATAGGGGCCATGCGATTTCAGATTAACTGGAGCTACAGTTTTTACACGGTTTTATTTCTGGACAAGTGACCAGATTAACCCGTGGCTCTATTAAGCATAAATCTGGATATGAGATGTACAGTTGAAACTCCTTAATAAGAATATGGTTAATAGGAATTTCCGAAATTTACACAAAATCAGGTCCCTACAATGATTATTCAATTGGCATAACTCTTGTTAATACCAACTTCGGAAAAATGCGAGTGAATTCGCCAGTCCGTTGGTGTTCGTATTAACGAGATTCCAAAGTACTTACTACATAGTTTAAATACCCAAAACATTAGAAGTAATTAATAAAGTAGCTGCGAACCATTTCTCTAAGTTTTCCGTCAGCAAACCTGTCGATAAGTTAACCAGAAGCATCTATGAATAAATTCTAGTAATGTTGCAATATTGAATACAATTTGCAATATAAATCATATTCCTATAGAAATGTATTACAATAGTAAATCTATAGGAGAATTTAGCATATAGAAATTCGTATATTGTAATCAATGATAAAATTCTAGAAGGCAAACGTAGTCGAGGCCTTGAATCTCTATGAGAATTGAACTTCTAGAGCTGGGACTTTCCAGATAGTTAATTGCTATTGTAATAAGCAAAATTAGGGCGGATCAATATTGATTACAAAATTCTCATTTTGTAATCAATATTGATGGTTTTTCATAGAATTAATGATCGTATCGAACAGATGAGAAATATCATCTATAGAGTTGAAGAGATTTGTTCAAAATCTCCCTTGATTACCTAAGGGGAGTTTTTGAAATTTATTCATTTCATAAGCAGAATTTGATGTATAATTTCAATGAGATTTTGCTGATGTGAATAGAGAGTATTAAGTTTATATAGAAATATACTGATTGGAGAAAGTAGAAGATCCCGAGGGATGATTTTTGGTTTACAGGGGTATTTTGAGTTTGGCTGGGAGTAAGCTTATTATTGGATAAAATTCAGGTTTGTATTATCGAGTTTTGACACATTTTGAAGATACAGTAGAAACCCGTAAACTATTCCAAATATCCGGTCACTAGTGCATTTGCAAGCGGATATTTTTGAAAAAATTTTCGTGCAAAATGTGTTTAAAATATCCGGCTTCTACTATGTATGTAAATATTTGATTGATAAAATATATGTTACAGTAGAACTCGGCATAGGCCGTACTATACAAAGCTTTGCAATACGGATATTGAAATCGGCCTGAATCTCTCGTTATAACGAAGTGCTCGGTGCTCTGCTTTCATTTTGTTGTAAGCAATTAGTTCCAAGCGATAGAGGGAAAGAATCACTTCACAATTACTGTATATCGGAATTTCGCAGGATAACGATTGGATAGTTATTTTCATTTTCCGTTAAAAATATTAACGCAGAATTTAGCCCATTAAAAGTAAAAGAAAACTATCTACAATAAATGAACTCACCTAACTTTCCTATGAGCTCTTACACACGATTCGCATAGATAATCTTCACAATCCATGCACTGTGCTGTAGCAGAGGTACCCTCATCACAAGAACACATGATTGAATTAATACTACTAGTTAGACTGCTTCCATCACTGCTACTGCTTGATGAAACCCCACTTGATGTTGTAGGCAATGTTATGGTGTTCATAACCTTTGGAGATGAAGGAGGGATTGGGGAATTGTTCGGGAGAGTTGTCGTCGTCGCTGGTGGTAAAGACGAATTGTGAGGTTTGGGGATAGAAAAATTTGACTGGAAATTAGTGAGTATAGGTGGTGGTGGAAAACTGCGAAGATTAGGTGGCAAAGGAGGGAAAATTGCAGGGAAGTTTGGTGGAAAATTTGGCGGCAAAGTATGCATTGGGACAGACATATGATTATGCAATGTAGTTGGTAACTGTAAACTAGTCTGCTTGCTTGCAGGAATTCCTGTATTGATAGGTACAGGCATTGCAATATGCGGTGAAGTTGTAGGGATATGAATTTGATCAGTAATTTGATTGTTTAAAGTACTAGCAAGGTTTGGAGAAGGCGGCCCTGTGTTTGCGTGTACTTTCATGCCAGGATGGTTTCCATTAAAACCCTGAAATGGGTTTCCATGGTTACCATTGATATGTGGGGGGGGTTGGTAGAGTAAAGAGGCGAATGGTTCCATTTTGGTGTGCTCAGAGCCGGGTGGTGGTGGTGGTAGTGGTGGCGGTGGGAAAATATTCATTGGAATATACGCAAGAGGATTTCCATTCGGGGGTGGTGGAAGCGCATTTCCATTCGGTATCAGTGGACTAACAGTCGATAGGAAATTGTTACCGTTTACAATAGGCTTTGAGTCTAATGGTGAACAAATCGGACACATCTGATTCGGACCAAATACTGCTGAGTATAGATTATTGCCAGGCGACTGTCCTTTGAGACAAGTTTGGCAAATGGAATGTTGGCAACTGAACAGTTTCATCTCATTCGTGACGTCGTTAAAGCAATTATGACAGTGTGTAGTATTTGGCACTACATTTTGTGGATCGATTGAAAGGGCAGCTGAATAAATACCAAAAGCTGGAGCAGTTGTTGAGGATGGAAAAGTATTATCAATTGACATTTTTCCAAGTTTGTTATTGTGTTGAAAATTGAAATTTCAGAGATTTATTAATACCTGAAAAGATAGAACATAAAGACCTGAATCAGTTTATTAAAAGCCTATACATATACTAGTAAAACTAAATTTAATTATCAGCATTTTAAAGATCAAATTGCGTTATAACTTCTATTGAATTGGGTTTTAAACTAGCCCAACATATGGAGACAGTTTGAGAATCATTAGGATTACAGCTACCACAGCTACCACAGGCAAAATCGTATAAGCGCGTATGAGAAAATGAACGGAAATTCTATTATAAAGATATTTTTTGAGATAAATTATTCGTTACAGAGAGAACTCAGGGAAATGGATCCAAAATAGAAACGAATACATAATACAGTCAACTCCCGCGTGATAATTACTTCGATATAACCGATATGATTTATCTTACTCTGACGGTTTAAGACCATATTTGTACAATTTAAGACTTTGATGTAAGCGGGTATTTCAATATATCCATGTTCGATATAACGATAGTTGACTCTACAGTGAAACTTGTGAAACGAGAACCTATTGAATTAAATAGAGCGAATTCCTATCCCCACACAAATGAACCTCCACAAACGGGGAACAGGGTATCATTTTTCGGCGTCCCTAATACCCGGTTTGTGGAGGTTAAACTTCCAAATATTATGGCAACAAACTCAGTGAAAATCTATGAAATACTACGAAAAAAATTACGAAGAGCGAAAAAACAATTCAAAAGGATTCTATCTCCACAAAATATATAACCTGGTGTATGCATATAAGAATATTTGTGTATGTAAAAAAACGCGCGGCTTTTTGCATTCCTATATACAAAATGTTTATTCTTGTCACGATAGAAGATTGAATGGATAAATGGAAATATGTGAGGCTGAGGCTGATATATTTTCTTGTTTGTTTGTTTGCTTATTCAGTTGCTTTGGCTATTGTTATAGGACAGCGATTCTTAAAAATACAGTCAAACATGTATATAAAGCCACCGAAGGGACTAGTCAAAAGTGGTTGCTATAGAGAGGTTGGCCTTTAACCGATGTTTAAGATAATATAGTGGAAGTAGTTAATGATGACCTAAGGGATAGGGCAAAGGTAGACCTTATGGGCATACAGAGGTCATTATAATGGGAAATTGGAGGGGAGTGTTATTAGGTGGCCGCTATGTACAGGTTAAGCAGGTTTGACTGTACTAGCAAATCTTAATCATCAATAATTGGTAGATATAGTATTGAGAAACTAGGTACAACAATTGAGAAATAATTATCTCTCAATAGTATACAGTAAACCCGGTAAAACTGTCAGGGAAATGAATATGCAAAGAAATTTGGTTCAGAAAAGTTAATACGAATTGACGAGGAGTACAGGTTATCACCAGGAACGTAGAAACCGAGTTCTACTGTTTTCGTGTTGAGATTCCTTGTAAAATATTCGCTAATATGTTATGTAATATAGCGTAAATCTGCGAATAACCGCCGGGGGCTATAAAATAGCTCCAAAACTTGGAAATTCAAATTATCACCACCTCCTCTAGAAGGATATTTTTGTTGAAATTTACATCACGAGTAACCATGCTACAAATTAGGATAATTGGTTCCCAAAATCTTTTGTATTTTCGAAAATAGGCAAAATATTAGGAAGAAAAAATGCCTACGAAAAGAATAAGTAGCTCCGATATTCAGAAATTTGACGAATTTAATGAATATTTACTTGTAACTCACAAAGTGCTCATTTAGCCGTTTCATAGCAACCATAAATATACATCTATGGTCACTAAAAATAAATGAAGCATGGCCTCATCGAAATTGACATTTTTTCTATTTTTAGGGAGAATTGAGGGAGCCATGCAAATTCACTTCAATTCAATATAATGTCAACTTGAATTGAATAAAGATTGACGCTCTTTCGGAATTTCGAGAGTTGTGACTTTCCAGTGCTTACAATTAGCAATCTATATGTCTGTAATCAACTTTGATATCCACCAATTCCAACCCAGATATGAGAAGTAAGCATTTATATTTGTTTAAAATTGTATAAAGGAATTAGAATTATGTTGAAATTTACTGGTCATGTATTCGCCCGAAGCCTGGCCGGTCCGGTGAACACAGGCCCAGCCCGGCTCGGCCAGACAATCAGAAGCACGAACCCAGGCCCGAGCCCGAACGCGGCTCGGGCTAGGGCTCCTTCCAATACATTTCAATGAGTAACACTTCGGATAGAGCTATAGAGTATATACGTATTACAGATTTACAACAGTTTCTGGTGTAGTATATAAGAGACTGTATTTGACTTGTATTTTTAGCGTAAAAATATACAAATCATCCAAATGTTATATGTCAGTTAGTTGAGTTGAATTTGAATTGATGCAATGGGAGTTTTCGCTGGGATCCGTTCAAACGGGAAGGGGTGCTATCAAAAAGTGACATGCTGACATCACAATTCTTTTGCAAGACAAAACGGTCAGAAAAGTAACACAGAGAGGGTAATGTTTTAGAGGAAGAAATGTGATGAAATACCATGGATAACATATTAAAATTTTGAAAAAGTAAAGCAATTTCAATCCAGAGAGGACATTTTATATACAAAAACTTCCAACTAAAAATAGAAATCCTAGTACGTCAATATCTAATTTTATCTTAGATTTAATAATCATATTTCTCAATTATCTATCAAGTAATGCAATTTCATTTTAGGTAGACAAATTCGTAGACAAATACGTATATGAAGAAATTGCCTGTCAATGGGTGATGGTATTCTATTTCTTCTGTGGAATTACCTCAATCACAGAGAAAATGCAATTCGTTACTAGACAAATTATCAAGAAGTTCGTTACAAAAATGCGCCAACAGCTTTAGCAGTGCTATGGGCAATGGATAGTACAAATTTTGGGGCTGCTAGATTTCGCACGGCCGCGCGGATTGACTTAATTACAGTGGAAACCGCCTAATAGCAAATCGTACTGTACAAGAGTTTCCTTGCTAATAGGCGAATTTTGCTAATATGCACACTAATTACCATATAAAACAGAAAGTTCCAGTACATTTCACATTAATGATGCTACAGTGTGACCGCCACAAACAGGGTCACAGGGACGCCGAAAATGCTACCCGTTTGTGGAGGATTCACCATAGGCTTCCTACGGCCTTCATAACAACAATAAATGTACCAATAATACCCACCTTTTACTGAGAAGATGAAGTAGACAGATGATTTGTTATTCTTGAGTGTGTCGATGGCTTCGATTAATCAGCGACATATTTTCTTGTTATATTGGCTTAATAGGGACCTCTTTTTAGAGGAACTTTAATACACAAAATGTTATGGTAACTATGTGGTACAAATGGAATGTGAGTAAAGTCAAGTCAAGTCCGTATAATGGGATCTTACACGAGAGAAATCCTGAAATTTAACAAAATTGGATAACACACATTCCTAAAGGCTTTTGTTTTTGATGATTTGTAAAGTTGGTTTGTAATTATAGATATATTTCGAAAATAAAATTGTCGAATATAGGCTTCATCTCAGTTATACGCTAGCGGCTCTGAAAATTAATACTTGCCAAAGTGATTAAAGAAAAATATGTAGGACGAAAGGTAATACCCTCTTATGATAATTTCCTGTAGTTTCCAAGTTTTGAATCCATAAATTTCGGCGGGACATTGGCCTTGTATAAAATTCATAGTACTCAGGCACAGTAGATGCCGGATATAAGAACACCGGTTATAGGAACATGCCAGTTATAAGAACCATAACTCGATTTACCGAATCTTTTGTATCTTACTCCATTCAATTTTTACCGGATATAAGAACATTATGTCCAGTTCGAGACGATGTTCTTATAACCTGCATTCACTGTATTATATCAAATGCTCAAATATATTGTTAGTCCTCAAACAATTCGAGAAACACTACATTGTTTGAATGGGAAATAATAAATACAGAAATTAAGCTAATTGAAGTTATGTCGCCAATAATTGTAGCTGTATTATATTACGCGTCTTATACGTTCAAAACATGTAGCAAAGCAGGGATATACCGATAAAATCGGGAGGATGGCAAGTGACACAATTAATAAATACTATAAACTCGAGAGACTATCACATCCACTATAACACGTTTGTAAAGTTTCCATTGCATTGCATATGGTTTGGAAGATAATACATAGAATGTATATAATAATATGTCACATTACTTGAAAACATTTCCACAAAAGAACACTATATACTTGGATGAATTCTTAACAATAGATTTTTGTGTTCATTTGTGTAGGAAATTCAAACAAAACATTTCGACGAGTAAATACAGATAACTCTCGTTATAACGTAGTGCTCGAGACTACGGGTTTCATTACGTTATAAGCGGAATAAAATAAATTACTTTCACGCTATATGGGGTAAAGAATCACTTCAGCATAACGGGAGTTTAATGTATACGTTTTCGTACATAAATCCTGAACACATTCTCTAGAAATCTGACGCATACATAACCGTGCATCCTTATCTGGTGAAATTCAGAATCATCATATATTAGAAGCATTGATAATACAATTACGAGTGCTATTTAGAAACACATTTCAATCCACCATACGTATATCGGTATGAGCAGAAATAATTTGAAGAATTCATTAAAAAAGGCTCGATTTTGCCTTAAAAATGACCAAAAGAAGTACATGGAAGTCAGACATTCCGTCCCCTGTATTTCCGCTATTTTCAGAGATGCAGGTAGAATTTTCAAAGCGAATCTAGAGAAATACTGTCTTCACTGATAGTATAATATTTCTACAAATCTTTTAGGCAATTAGCAAATGCTATTCTGCATAATTAAGTAACCTCAAAAATTCCCACAGATTTCATATATTTCGAATTCATAAGAATGTGCAAAACGTAATTATTAGCCAGCAATTAATAATGGGGTCAAAGTAAATGGATAAACCCCAGCTAATTTCTCCAAATATTCTCCATCAAAATTTCATTTCTTGACAGCATGTTCTATATTTTGAAAATTCCATCACAATTATTTGTGAAAACTCCCATTATACGAACTACAGTTGAAATCGAGTTTTTCGTCAATTTCTTTACATAAGGAATGAAGACAAAAAAATCCAAAAAAGGTATTTACAGTCAAATCCTTGCAAATTGTAGAATAAGCTCCAAAGAGAATTTGCATTACAATGACCACATTCAGTTGTCATGATAATTATCCTAGCAAAATCTATCAAGAAATATACATTACGTAACTTACCAACGAGTTCAATTACTCAAATATCCAGAAATTATCTATTGAATTCAGACACAGAAAAGGATTCTACCTAGAACAACTAACCTTTATACACAAAGAAATATAAGCCTATAACTCTACCACACGGCTCTAAGGAAGTCTACAAAATTGTTAAGTTCAGGTTGATTAGATTGAGCATGAATCTGTTATGGAATTCAAGGCATTCATGCTTATGAATTACAATTAAGAGAGTTCAGAAATATAGAATTTCGAAGTATCGTGCTGAATTTCCAATAAAAGGAATTTCGTCCTTCGATCTGTCCAGGGAGGTTTGCATAAAAATACAGTCAACTACCGCGATAAATGCTTCGATATAAATCATATAACCGATGAAAAACACATGTTACTTTCACGGTTTGGGACAATATTTTTAGGATAGGAGACTTCGATGTGAGCGGGAATTTAGATATATCCGTGTTAGATATTTACAGTAGTGGCAATTGTATTCAGATATAGTAGTGTGCACGATTTTACAATTATGACCATTGCACGATTCGGCATTGTGCAATGGTAAAATTTCTTGCTTTATCGAACGAATATGAGTGTTTTATAACGTCCAAAAGTGATAAATGAGGCTGTATCCAGTTTAGCTTGACAGATTCATGCTAATATGGCATATACAGTGGCTATCGCTTCTAAGAAGAAAATAGGTTCTTATAGCCGGTATATTGTATTTGAGAACTGTTGTCCAGAGGATAGCACCCACATCAAGAAAATCATGAACTTTCTGGAAAATTGAAATAAAATATGGAAGCTCCGAGGCCAAGCACACCCTTACCCTAGCATGGTCATAGACAAGGGCTTAAGCCCCCCCCAACTTTCTGAAAGAGTATACATTAAAGGGAACCACAGGCCAACATCCCACAGTATCATCAACATCAAGTCCTATAGAAATCCCAAATATGATTATCATAACAGTAGACCACCCAAGAAATCTATAATAGTATACAAACAAGTAATACAATCTGAACTTACTTGCGCAAGAATGTGCATGTGTAACAGATGATGAATTGATACTGATTGAGGTGACGGGAGCTAACATGTAGCTGCTATCCAATTCAAATCCCTTAACATAAATATCTTTAGACTAGCAGTTCCCAACAGGCACATGGGACCCTTGGTTGCCCACGGACGACACCAGGGGGTCCACAGGATCTCAAATTTGTATCGCAGTCTATGAGAGTGGGTCTACAGAATGTGTTAAAATTTGTAGATAGGTGGTCCACGCGTGAAACAGGTTGGGAACCGCTACTTTAGAGAGTAAGTTAAATAATTTCTGAGAATACATATGGGAGAGCTGCATTTTTCCTGGGGGAATTGACTTCCGTGATTTATATTCAAAATTAGCGGCGATTTGATCGTTTCTAGTGCCGCATTTAACTAGATGGACTGCAAATTTTGTAAATATGGCCCTGATTAAGGAGATCATCATCACTACAAATCACAGGATAGGATTTACGGTCATTTGTTAATATTCTCGTCGTACAGTTTCTGGCTTTCATTCTCACTTTATACTGACCCCAAGGCTTTGACCTGCTACTAGTTTCTTCCTGTTTCCTTCATTCAGGCCTTACTTTAGTCGGACAGATGCATACTATAAAGTCAGACAAGTAAATACTCCAAAATTTCACACAAATGCATGCGTCCCATACATATAACTTGGTTGTACTGTGCCGAGTGGTAGTTTATCCCCGATAACTGCATCGCCATTAAATAGTATATCTCAATAGATATTGCCTATAATTCTCATCCTTTTATGTATGCATTGTAAATATACGTGAATTCGTGAAAATCTTACATACATAGATATGCATAAACTATAGAAGTTTTACAAACTAGGCATCAAATCAAACGTATAGTATTTCAATTAGTATAGTGTATTATTAGTAAGATGAATTAATCATTAGAAAAAGGTTTGCAAATATTAGCGCAGCCAAAAATGAACAAACTATTGTAATAAATATTACTCTAGAAGACAATAGTTTTGATTATTATGCATGAAAATGTATATTGCATAACTTATTGTTGTCAAGGTACACACCTGCACTAAAGTCCAGCAATTTTGTTAACTCTATGAATTAAGAATTACCTACCCTCAAATTAACATAACCAGCACGCCGTCCATTTGAGCAAGTGGATGTCTAACTCTTGCCATAGAGGGAAATGCAAAAGCCGTTCGTGGCAGTGGGTGTCCGAAGACCCAGGACACACACGATAGCGCCGCCCTGGAGTAAACACGGGGCAAAGAAGATGTACTACTATCATGATAGCTTTCAAGATTTGTATACTTGTACAGGGGCGAATTGGTGGGAAGAGAAAACGCCCTGGCAAATATTCCGAAACCTTCCCAGTGAGGTTCCACACTAGCCCACCGGACATTCGCCGCATTCTGGCGGCCCAATCTGTCCCTGTACTTATGTGTCGAGGGTAACAAAAGAGGTCGTAATTGACAGCCCCGGTTTTTCATGAGGCAAAACGCACCTTGCTTATTCTGGAAAAATTACAAGGCATATACTCGCTTCAGATTTTCCAGAACCAATTTTAAATCTCAAAGAAACTGCAAATAAAATCCAATCATTATTAATAAGATTCAATTGATTATGGATAAAAACAAAACTTCAAATATTAAATACTCATAAATTCACTATTACAGGGAATTGTATTAAAAGCGCAATATACACATATACATATTACACAATATATACAAATTTTAGGGTTCTAAGTTAATGAAATTTCACATTTTGTGATAGCTTGCCCCCCGCGGCTATGAACAACAGCTTCATAGGTTGCCTGATCGAATTCCCCAAAATCCCATATTTTAAGCGAGTAGGTTTTCACGTTTACACAAGTATGATAACGTCTGGAAGAGATGGCAAGAGAATCTTTATACCAATCGACTTGCAAATTTTCTATCTCACTTTCGATCTCGAATGATATATCCGCTAAGCGGCCTTGGGTAACAGTCATATCTTTGAGGGGTTTGATTATCACCGGTACCTTAAATTCGTCGGTTAAAGTCTTGTTTTTCGGTCGGATCGGAGGCGGACAGGATTTTTTCTTAGTCGCCCTTGTAGTTTCATCGAAAATTTGATTGAAATTCGACATCTCAAAATTTCCCATTATAGAATTAGAAGCATAGTTTTTAACGTTAACTTTTGGCTTTGGTTTTTTCGCCGGAGGCAATGGGATAGATGTAACTTTTTTGGTTGTGATTTTAATCGGCAGTTTATAAGGTTCTGGTGAAATTGTTCGCGTTTTTGTACTTGTAATAATTTTCAAAGTATGTGTTTCATTGACTGGTTTGATTTCATTTGGCATAACAGTGTTTTCAATGATAGGTGTCTCTTCGTGTGTTGGCGATTGTATTTCGCAGAGAAATGTATTTTTGAGAGTGTCAGTAGAACCAGGTCGTTCCGGACTAGGAATTTCATTTAGAATATAATCAGATAAATTTACGGAATCCCTATCGAATGATAAAGTACGTAATAGTGTATTATGTGACTTTTTGCCGTTAGAAGGAGTCAGAGTTTTATATTTATCCTCACGTTCATCTTCAAATCCAGCTGATTCAGTTGTAACCAGTAGACTATGACGTTTTATATTACCGATTTTTTTGGGTGATTTTCCGTTGTTTTTATCAGAAGTACATGAATTAAAACGCTCGATTATTTTATGAACTGAATTCGATCGTTTCCTAGGGACCCATTCTTCATGGACTTCGTCTGGGCTCGGCGAACTTTGTTCATCATCGTTATTATCCATGGTTTCAATCGGTGTAGATGTTTTTTCCTTTGCCATTTGTGTTTTGAACATTTTCTTTGACTGATCACTTGATGAGCGTTTCAATGGTGTATACACACGTGATGTTAATTTGTCGAATGAGGTATTTGATTGGTCATTTTTCGTTGGTGAGCCTTCACAATCGTTCTCCAAGGTGTGAAGATTCGTGGGGATACTATCAGCTTTACTATGCGGACTTAATTTCGTATTTCCGAACGTTTTTAAATCATCTATTACTGGATTTTCTTCTCTTCCATCTGGTGGCATATCTGCATTTAATTCTTCACGACTACCATATTTTAACAGAACCTGCTCGCTATATTGTGTGAAATAATTTTGGAAAGAAATTCCATTATTCAATGAATCTCTTTGCTTATTTAAAGGAGGGTTAATTGGTGTCGTAGCATTGAGAGTTGGCTTAGCTTCATTATCATTTGCTTGTTCTATGGTGACATTTGAGTTTAGAAATACACTGTAGTGTTCGTTGTTGAAGGTTACAATGTCTGGTGATTCTGACCTAAAGCAAAGATAGAGTTAGTTAAGTTTCTTTATTTCTAGATGCAGCCCGTCAGACCCAGTGGGAGAGGGCAAACGGGGCATTTACCCCAGGGTAAGATGTGTGTGTACAGGCTGCGGCTGCACCCGGTATGCCAGATCCTTGGACAGCCCCTGCAGTGACCGGTTCTAGGTATGGACAGGACTACGCCATCTGCTGCAAATTTGTAACTTAAACATTTATATTATCGAAAGATTATCGATCTACAGTGAAGTTCGCCAATTAGAAAATCGAATTTTCATGCGATCATGTACACTAAACTTCAGTTATATCGAAGTTTGAAATTGTACAAATATTGTCCCCAAACCGTCAAAGTAACATAATCTCATTGATTATATTGATTTCTAAATAACTATCGCGGTCGCTTAAGCTTCAATCCAATGAGAGTTGACTGTGCTTACATTTGAATAGGTTCGCTCTCAGAATCACTCGTAACAGAATAGAATGTATCCCTATCATTATAAGAAGAATCTGTATGTGATAGAGAACTACGAGCACTATCATATCCAGAAGCTGAAGTAGTAGTAGTATCTTCCTCTGTTATTGAGTGTCTGTCTGTGTGTGTACGTGATGTCATCTGGAGTTTACGTGTTAGAGATGATGAGAGTTTTGAAATACCTAAAATATGTATGTACGTGTATAACTCTATTGAAAGGGAAGTTATTTAAATTCATTAAATCTGAGTATTCCATGGTTAAATTTCGAGGTGTCGTTCAACTTTACGTAACACAAATTCGCGAAATTTCACCTCCCTGGATTATCCCCAGATTTACAGGAAATTCCAGGGAAAAAAGGTTATGCGCCGTTTACTGCCTGAAGTTGCTATTTATGGATGTAAAAATGATTATTTTTTCAAAAATCCTGGGGAATTATCATAAGGGTCATACATTATTACCACATCTCTTGTAGCTTAGTTTGTAAGATACAGCAGCTGGGCTATGGATAATTATAATAGTCCATAATTGGGAAACAACCATGAATTATCTGTGCAAGACATTTTTGTCCAATATATTGTGACTTTGGAAGAGGAATTGGTTTGTCAAATTTTGGCGGATTTTTACTTACTTATCGTTTGAACGTTGAACGGAATTTTACACAATAATTCTGACGAAACCTACCAGCTTTAGAGCTTTTCTTAGGCACATGTGGGCTGTATATATGATCAGATTCAATCAAAGAATCTAACACGTCCGGTTTGCGGAAAATGGCCTTTTCATGAGCTATAGGTAGACTTTGATGATGTGTAATAATCTCTGTTTGTTCGTTATTTTGGTTGGAAACGGGCGAAACGCCGTTATCAGGGGAAACTTCTACATCAGGAGAATACACGGATAAAAATTGTGAATAGGCAAATCCTTCAAATCCACTCCAATACTCTGAAGAATTAGGATTAATATGTGCGATTAGTACTATGTACCAGTGAGATAGTTCTTTGTATTGTACCTAGAGAAAATGTATAGAAAATGAGTAAAATTCAGTCGAGGGCAAATTCCAGCTCGGATAGTGGATGTTTAGGCAGTTTGCATTGTTTTGGGGTGTTTCCAACTAAATTTTCTGGCCTGAGTTGGCTCAAGGAAACCACAATGGTAACTGTTTTTACTACCTCTGACACGAGCGACCACTTGCCATTTGCTATTTGATAGCATATACAGTAGAACCTCGTTAATACGTGCACCAAGGGACCGTCGAGATTTGTACTCCTTATCCGGAGTAAAAACAATTGAATAACCGTTGTACGGACTCAAATTGTGTAAAATTCTGTACGTCTTAACAGGAAATTCGTATTAACGAGGTTTCACTGTAATTCAGAACAGCAGGTAGTCGTAATGACAGGTTATACTACACAAATTAGATCAGAAATGAAGTAGAACTTTTGTAATAAGTTTCAGATTAATTATACCTCCATGATCACCTGTGAAATAACTTTCTCTGCTATTACCTCTCAATCATTATCAGCTGATTTATCATATTTATTGTGACATGAATTACACGATTCCAATTCTATACACTATTATATTGTCCATGCAGACAATACATATTATGTCTTCCAAAATAGGATTAGCTATTCCGCAGCATTTGCTGACATTGAAATTTTCGATAAAAATCAAACAAATATTTTTCTTCAAATCCACTGAACTATTGCATTCCATTGGTCATAAATCTGCACCATAGTAACTACTATCATTTCACATTTACCCATCATTTACAATTGTACATTAATAATTACTTGTAAGAAAGTAATTTACATATGATTTGTACTGTTTCAGCAATAAGTAGAGCATATTTGTATCTGAGGTCTGAAACTTCAAAAGACAGAGCCAACTGTTCTCAACTTTTACGGAAGTGGCTCACTAGCCTAGTTTGACAAAATTTATAAAACCAAGTGCTTAATTCGTATTTATTAGGAAAAATTCGCCCTTTCTGACACTACAGTGTACCTCCACAAACAGAGTGTTAGGGACGCTGAAAAATGTTACCCAGTTCCCGTCAAATTCCTTGTCTGTGGAGGTTCATTTGTATGGTATTAGAAATTCGCTCTATTTAGTTACACTCTGTTTCCACAGAAGTTCCCGGTTTCTAAAGGCTCGTTAGTTGAGGTTCCATGTACTCTGAACCATTTTACTAATACCAAATATTTCGCTATAATTCTATGATAATTGAGTAGAATCTAAAATCACATTTTTTCCCATAATTCAAGCCAAACTTGTTCAAGTTTATTAAATAGGTCATTGTATTTCAAGGTATGAAAATCACCATCAGACAAAACTATGGAAAATATCTATTATTCAATCTTCTTAGAGCTAAGTCTATCCCTCTGAATAAAAGAGTCGGATGTTTATGGCGAATCAAAGGCAATAAATACATTACTAATCACAATGAGCTTGAACAAAGTTTAATGTTCATCAGCCATAATAAACATTAAGAAACGAATTTATCTCATATAATTACATAGAAAAATGCATAAACGAGAATGTTAATATGAAATTATATTATGAATTTTCAAAATTCCAAAAAAATGCTTAATAATAATTACTATAGTGTAGAGACACAACAAGCTTTGAGGTTGTGTAACATTTAAATCATGAAACTTTTAATAGGTTAGAAGCTTGTTTGTTGACTGTGGATTACGAAAAAATAGGAATTTCTTGGTATATTAATAGAAAAGTGAAAGTTGTATTTACTTTTGTTTTCGGTTGGCATATATGGACAACTCCTGTTATATCGAACACGGATATATCGAAATCTGAAATTGTACAAATATGGTCACAAACCTTCAAAGTAACATAAATGTCATAGGCTAGATCGAAGTAATTATCGCGGTCCCTTAAGCTTCGATATAACGGGAGTTTACGAAATCATACAAATTGCAAAATGCAAAGTATATACATATTTTTGTTTCCCGAGGGATTACGTCTTTTCCGAGAACTACTGTAATTGTTATGTTGGTCTGTATTCAATTATTTCTTCTGTCAAAACTACAAATGGGCCAGTATTGAAATGGTTGTTCAAATATGACGTAATTCGCCACTGTGATGGCTTATTAATTAAGCTGACATTCGATGCATTTTCATGAATTATCCAAAGTTACACTATCTGAATGAAATGACACGATCATAGCCAGATTAATTCAATTGCTGACCGCTTTAAGTTAAAATATGGTTGCCTGTTAATATCAATAAAATTTACAGGAAGTCAGCTATGTAGATTTTGAAAATTTCAATAGCTACTAGGTATAATGTCTCGATAGTAATTGCTAGTTCACATAAATGGTTTTTCAGTAAACAATTAGGCAAGACAGACAATTAAACTTTCGGGCAATAAAAACAAACTTTCGCAAATACTGTCGGAAAGGAAGCAAATTTCCTAATACGAAGACAAAAAATATTTTCTCGTAGAAAATATTCAAATTTTCGAAAAAATTAATAATACAACAATTTTCAAACTCAAAGCCAGTCTACAAAAGTATTGTCAGCACAGGAAAATACGTCCCAATAGACCAGTGGTTCTCAACCTTTTTTCACCCGCGGACTTTCTTTGGTCTATTTTATGCGGTTCGCGTACCCACTGCCATTGACTATTTGATTATCAATTGTTATCCAAGAGTCTTATGAAAAATACGCAATCTTGTACCCTCGATTAATCGAGGGCATTATAGTTAGAAAATATTTATATTTTGAAATTTGAACAGAAATCATATCGAATTTTGAATAAAAATCTACAGTCACAATCTGAACTCATTAGGGAGGTATATAGTCCAACTAAGCTCCTGAAACTGGGTGGACAAAGATGACGTCATGACAATTTCGTCTATACTTTTTGTATTATGGTGGTGTTGATTCTGGGTAGACACTTTGGATGGTCGAGAAATTTCGGATAATGGAAGTTGCTACATACTGGTATAATTGGGAATTGGTTTGGAGCCAAGTCATTGAACCCCTGAAAAATCAAATTACTAAAATTATATAATAGCATTTAATAGCTCAAAGAAATAATGAAAGCAAGCAGCTGGTACTTATGCCACACTACAAAACTAAATTAGTTAAACTGATTCTGTTGCGAAAAATATTGTTGATAATTGTCTAGTTGTTCCATTAAATATTCTTTCTCTTGAATCAGAAAATCTTTCTCCTGTTTCAGTACATTAATACTTCTCTTCATAACTTCATTCTGTTGTCTGTTCTTACTTCGTAATCTTTGTGCAGCTTTATTGTTCCTACCTTGATGACGTATTCGTTTAATGTGGTTCTTCTCTTCAAGGGTGAATGGTCCATTTTTAAGTATTTGATTCAACTCTTGTAATGAAATGTCAAAAGCTATTTTCTCTGAGTCGAGTAAATCAAGGAAGGGTGTCTCATCGATTTCTATATGCCATTGAGGTTGTAAGAATTTTTTAGCAGAAATGCATTTCTCTCCCTTTTCCCTATCTTTGGGCGAGAGCGTGTTTGTGAAATTCATTTCCAAATCGCGAAATTTGCGTTGAAAATCACTAGTTCTCATGTCATTTGGTGAAAAGCTCATTTTTAGAATATTCGTTTTCAATATGATTTTTCACTATTGAAGTTGTATTTATATATTTTCTTCAATTACAAACGTATTCCCATTACAAATATATTTTCTGGAACACGACATGATGTAAAGCGACAGCTTTCAATCGTTTTGATAAATATTTATCGTAGCATACTATTTGATAATGGGCTAGACCAGTAATGATTTGTTTCAATATATTAAAATCTATTATTGCTTATTATGGAGTTCAGATGGTAGACAATGTATTTATTGAAAGTTCATTTTAGCAGTTTCCATTGAAATTCTTAGAAATAGTTAATTTCGTTATAATTCGTTTATGTAGATTGATTTTTAATGTTTTACGCTTAAATCTCATTATAGTAGTATATGGAAATGATCGTCGAATTTATAATAGTGTCACCTGGCCAGAATGGATACTATACAAATACAGTGGAACCTCGTTAATACGAATTTCCGGATAAGACGAACAAATTTTGAACGTCTGTCAGTGTTTGTATTAACGAAGTTCCATTGTAGAAAATGGCCTGGACCCGAATGGACCGTATTAAGCAGTCTTCTGTACAGTGGAACTTCGTTACTACGAACAAGAATGGACGGTCAAAAGTTTTCCCGAGTTCGTATCAACTGGAGTAATACCAATAGAATAACCATTATGAAGACATGATTTTGTGTAAATAATCGTATTACCCGCGTTAGTACTACTATAATTATCTCAATACATATTTTGGATTCCCACAACATTTTCGCGATATTCCCTTCTACGTAATTGCATTCGAAGACATATGTCAAAAATGCAAAAAATATTTTAAATTTATCTATGTAAATGCTTCTATATTTCAAACACAACCATCAATATCAATATCAATATCACCATTAACACAGCCATGACAACATTTCAAATTTTTAGAATGGGCTTACGCACACATCACAAATTTTCGTTGATTGCTAATTGTATGCCCAAATAGGGATTTATTTTGAAAACAATTACGTGTGCTCACATATTTGTTTAATAATTTTCCAATACAATTAGTATTACATTGAACACGTAAACTCCTCTTGAGATATTCTGCATTTTTGTTCAACTGATTTGTTGGATATACAGTGTTTGCTTTATACCTTAAATTTTCGGAATTCTCTTGAGGTGTCTTATATGATTATATTTTATAATATACTAACTGGCTTAGCTTGCACACAGCAATATTTCACGATTTTTGTTAATTTGCTCTCGGCGTTTCGTACTTGAAATATGTGAGTAAATAAAGGACATTTTATGGATTTGTCATCATATGATTAATCTTTACAATCTAGAGCGACTCAGTAAATGCTATCTGGCTCGTTAGTTGCTACATTTAAACGCGGTCATTCTATTTCCAAAAATTTATCATTTTAATTGTGGTAATGACGTAATTTCTTTGATATTTGAAGCAAAACTTGGTTGTATTTAACGATATTTTGTTTTGATTATGATCCATCTATGAATTATATTTGATGTGCCAGTGGTCAAATTGCTGAATTTTCTATTACTCAATTGTAAAGTGCTTTTCCGCCAATGTTTGATAAGTTTCACACATAAAATATTTGTAATTACAATTGTCTAATATACGATTTTTGAATTATCGTACATGTCCAAATCTCATTTAACTTATTATTCGCAATTTGGACTTGAATAGTAAATCGTCTGTATGAATATTCATGGTATGATACACAATTTGGCATAGTCGCAACTACAGTCAATTCCGGTGATATCGAAGCTCAAGAGACCGTGATACTT
This sequence comes from Oopsacas minuta, assembly GCA_024704765.1. Taxonomy (NCBI): domain Eukaryota; kingdom Metazoa; phylum Porifera; class Hexactinellida; order Lyssacinosida; family Leucopsacidae; genus Oopsacas; species Oopsacas minuta. The sequence continues at coordinate 68,529 of JAKMXF010000345.1, read as the reverse complement.
AGATATAAGCGGAGTTCGATATCACTATGAAATGTATTCTTTTGACAGTTTGGAGACATAGTTGTATAATTTCAGACTTCGATATATCCATGTACGATATAACGGGAATTGAAATGTAGGTACGCAAGTCTGTGAATGACGTCATTCCGACTTACCATCCAATACTTTTTGTATTATAGTAGAATCTGAATCCACATATGCCTTCTAAAATTGCCCTTGTTGCGTCTATGCACATGCACTTAGCCATAAATTTCATCATATATCTCTCTCTAATACAGCTGGTTTACTATTTCAAGTAGCAAATCTGCTGTATTCGAGAGTCGATTGGATTGTCGCCAACATTTATCGATTGGATATTTATCGACGGAGTTCATGATATTTTTTATAATTTTTTCCTTTAATTATGGACCATTCAAACGTTATATTACGCTACAACGGGAGGGACGGAGGGTAGTATGCGAAGTGTTACAGGCCTTCAGTCGATTAATGGATACATAGATTGAAAATATCACTGAAAAATCGATAAAATTCATGATTGTCGATATCGATTAGATTGTTAAGAAAGTATCGATTGTTGAAAGCCCAATATTTGATATATTTGATAGGATTGGATTAGTATCCCTGTTCTAAACAGACACTTTCTTAACGAATAGAAAGACTTTCACATTTGCTTTTGATCACAAAACTCAAACATAATATATTTACTAAGTAATAGTTTATAGCGAAACTAATTCCAGAAATTAGTTCGAATTTCTAATGTTGTATACTTTCATTGAACCTTCAATGTTACGAATTAGGAATTCTTTAAGGAAAATCAGTTCTTACATCCTGTTCTTGAATTAGTTTTACATATCTGTAAATGAGAGCAAATATATATAAATACAACTCTGAATTGATAAAAGTCCAAATCGGAACTGAAAATGTCTTTTTCTCCTTGTTCATTTTCAAATTCTTTAAGCACTGATATTGTCAATGATCGTGGTGATGAATTTCAATGCGAATTTCGCGATTTGGAAATGAATTTCACAAACACGCTCTCGCCCAAAGATAGGGAAAAGGGAGAGAAATGCATTTCTGCTAAAAAATTCTTACAACCTCAATGGCATATAGAAATCGATGAGACACCCTTCCTTGATTTACTCGACTCAGAGAAAATAGCTTTTGACATTTCATTACAAGAGTTGAATCAAATACTTAAAAATGGACCATTCACCCTTGAAGAGAAGAACCACATTAAACGAATACGTCATCAAGGTAGGAACAATAAAGCTGCACAAAGATTACGGAGTAAGAACAGACAACAGAATGAAGTTATGAAGAGAAGTATTAATGTACTGAAACAGGAGAAAGATTTTCTGATTCAAGAGAAAGAATATTTAATGGAACAACTAGACAATTATCAACAATATTTTTCGCACCAGAATCAGTTTAACTAATTTAGTTTTGTAGTGTGGCATAAGTACCAGCTGCTTGCTTTCATTATTTCTTTGAGCTATTAAATGCTATTATATCATCTAAATACAGTATAACATACACAATGGTGTTAAGCAATTACAGTAGGTGACATTACGTAACGATTCTACCTTAGTAACCAGTAGGGTCAATTGGTATTAAATTTTGTTCGCTTTCTAAGTAACTAATATATCACTTAGCTCAGCTGTTCCCAAATTGGAGGATGGGAACTGCTGACTAAGCTAGTAAAATACTTCAGCATTTAAGTTGGTGAATAGCTATAGTAATCTACCGTAAATCTAGCATTTATAAGAGTTGGTTAATTCACGAATTTATTATGATGATTACTTGAATCGAGAAAATGTATCACAAAAATACGCTAAAGTTTAGCTGTAAATTATTATAAATGGTTATCCCCTCCCATAGACTACGATAGATTTTGTGATCACTTCCCTGCTGTCGTCCGTAGCCCCAGGTTGGGAACCGCTGCATGCAGGGCAGTAGACGGATTATTATTGCATTTCAAACTGAAAGTAATGTAATGTTACTATAGAATGCGAATACTGCTGAGTGTATGGTTAGAACTCTAATTTTGGAATAAATAGTTTGATCATATATAACAGTAAACATTAATATGAAAGAGATATATTTTTACAGAAAGAATATTTCGCGAAATCGAGTGATTCCAAAGTATAATCTATAGCAACATAAATAACACTAACATTAGAATGCACGTGTTTACTCAAACAAGAGAACAAATAGGAAATGAAGTACAGTGTTTGAAAAAGCATGAGTTTTGATATCATAAGACATAACATATGGATTACACGTATGTGGTATTGGATCATGTGAATGTTCTCAAATTAGAATCAAATGATTCATATGACATTTTCGGTTACCCAAATTTTCATGATCGATGGGTCGAAACCCATGAAATAAATGTGAGAAATAGTATAGACATGATTAAGGTGTTTTCTGATTATCGAGCACTCAGTGTGATTTTCAGTGTCGCGGATGATATACCCACTGAGTTCATGCTATAGACCTGAGAAGTTTTATGCCAAAGTTCATGGTTCATGCAAAGTTCTTGCCATAAGTCTAAAAAGTTCATACCAAATCAAACAGTTTTGAAATTCGTTCTTAATCTGGGCATATGGCAACACTGCGGCAAAACATTCCCAAAATTGAAAATGTCGCACAATTTGCATGTGAGTTTAATGCAAAGTTGCAACCAAATAGTTCAATATTCAGTTACCAACCGGATATCAGTATTCGGTATTCGGTATTCGGTTGCTCAAACCGAATAATATCAATATTAGGTTAGGTTGCTATTCATGAATACTGATATTCAGTTTGATCGGTTTTAACCTTGGTTAATGCAACTATGTCATTGCAGTCCCGCCAAGAAACCCACGTCTGGTTGTTCTTCCGTCATGCTAGGATGTAAGTAATTAGCGAATAATTACACAAATAATAATAAATAAACTAACCTCATATATCTGTCCTTTCCTAAGCGCAATAAACCCATTCATAGTCTCATCAGGATTAAAATCTTCCACAACAACATAATGCTTCATATCAACAAGATCAGAATCAACATCTTCATTAGATTCTTCATCTGTATTTGAGCCTTGTTGTTGTTGTTGTTGATGATGATGTTGATGTTGTTCGTTTGCTTTCCAATATTCATCATATGGCGGAGGTGAGGGCTCAATTGGGATCTCAGAATTCGTGAGGGCAGGACTTACAGGTTGTTCTTGTGTAACCAACTCTCGAATCTGTGAAATCCATTTCTCCTTTATCTCAATCTTTTCCGCTTGCATGTAAATTTCTTTCTTACCTTTTAATAGTACGAAAATCCTCTGATCTTTGTCGGGGACATATTCGCATTTAATCGACACGCAATCCTCCTCGATTAACAATTCACTCTTGTAAGTACAAAGTAATTCAGTCTCAGATAAATCACAGCAGATTTTCGTGAAAATTATCCTATCAACCATTAGAAATACGTAGTACTTCTTGTGAGTAAAACGCTTGTCTCTATCTGATACTATGAAAATATTGTGGAGTCGAAGTTGACGGAGATGTTTAACTGTGAAGAAGAAATTTAGTATCGCGATAAAAACAGATTGTAGTGAAAAAATACTAAGTTGTGTATAATACGTGTATAACGTATCATACGTTATATGTGATTTATCTGAATGTATTATACGTGTAGGTTATCATCGAAATGTCAGATTTTGGCATTGTTAGACTCGTGTAAGTCACATTATTACCAAGTATTATATGGACAACTATCCTGAGATTTCTCATTAACAATTCGAGAACTATTGTTTTGATGCAAAATATTTATTGCAGAAATTAGCCTAATAAAAGTTACGTCACTAAAAATTGTAGATTGAACCTATAATACGTATTAAACAATATAGAAAAAATGTAAATATGTTTGTGTGATTTCATATTCACATTCTTCCCAACCTTTGTACATATTCCCTATCCCACCCGAAAATATCCAGAAATATAACAAAAAATAGAAATATTCTCAGTGATTTTCAAAATTTACACCTAGATAAGACGTGCAATCCCGGGATAATAGGGATCTTGGAAGGGTTGGTAAGTATGTATTCATGTCCAAAGATTTGTTAAGTGGCAGATCCAGGATTTGGAGCCTCTTTCTAGGTCACTGCGTGACTGCCGTATGCTCTACACTTTATGCCTCGAATTCATCTTAATTACAAATCAGAGAAATTTCATATAGTACTTTTGGTCGCTGCGGGAAGAGAGGCATACTCAGCATTACATGCCTCGCATTAAGAGAAATACTTTGGAGTTCGCCTATTTGCAGGTCGTATTTTGAACGAATTTCCCTTGCGAATACGCGAACTTGCTATTAGAGGGATAATTCCCAATACAAAATGGACACTAAGTCCCTAAAAAAACTTGCTATTAGGCGAATTCCAAATGGTCGAACAGAAGTAGAGGAAATTATGAAATTCTTATCCATAGTCTATCCAAAAGAATTCTTATGGACCACATATCGTGACACTAAAACAGCCACGCAGCTCTATGTTACAAGCCTCAATTTAATACAGCTATCATATAAAACAACGAAATTCGCGGAATTCCAATTCTGTACAATAATACTAGGGGACTCTCCAGGGATAGAACTGATGCGTAGTATTAAGTAACACCATGGACACACAGAATCTCAGCACACATTTACCACCAAATTACAATGAACCACATGTACAATTCGTGTTACATACATAAATCTCAGAATTCTATACTCTCCTCAAATACTACGATATGAGTGTACATGGTGTTACTTAACAAGAATCTTAAAATACTAAGCAACAGCACTTTTTTGAACGGTAAAATATTGGTCCTGTACTAATTTGAGTCATACGATCGATACTTTGCCGTTCATGGCTACTGAACTGCCACTTTTAAGTGCTCGACAATTCGACAACCCCTCAATAATACTCACCATTAAAATGTTCCTTATAATTCAGTATAGAATTCAATCTCATAGCATTATCAGCAAGAGTAGGAACCTCCTTTATAACAGTGTAAGCATGCTCAATATTCCAACAAGGTACATTAGCTTTATGATATGTGTTTATCATTTGATCTAACATCAATTCATATCTGGTTATACGCTGCACGGGACGTATAAGGTAGCCAGAGAGGCTCTGTTTATCTTTGTATTCTTCACGGATTGATTTGAAAAAAGCTTTTAGGTTTTTGGATTTTAAAAGTTGGCTTGATTCACAAATCATGAGACAGTATTTGACATATAGTCTCATGAAGTTTTCGTAATGTTCAAGCAATAAAGCTGACACCTAGAGGGAGAGAGAAAAACTATTATAACAGATACCGCGGATATGGCGAAATTCGCAGATTATCGAAGTCTTAAATTGTACAAATATAGTTGACTGTATTTAGAATTTTCAAGATGTCATTAAATTTTGCTTTTTTCGCTATATTTCTGAATAATTTGGAGTGTAATGTGGGGAATAACGAGAAATCCAATAATTGTAATCTCGGGGAAATTTGCAAAATGTTAACTTGACGAATTTCATTGCCGATGCGAATTTTAGCAACAGAATTCCAAATAATTATCACTCACCTCTCCAGCACTATGATATACCTCCTCTAATCTTGGTAGGAAGATATCTTGATGGAAATGCAGAATATCTTGAATATTACCGAAAATTTTATAACACAGAGTTTTAATATTTGGCCCTTTTTCCTTCATCAGAGCGTTCAAGTAAATATGAACAGTTTTCTCTAATGAATTCACGTATTCTATTTCTGTATCGTAGAGTTCACGTAGGATATGACCTAGTTTAGGCATTGAGCCTTCAACTGGGCCGAAATATTTCATTGAGTTGGCTTTTTTAAGACGTGGAGTTGTGCAGTAGCCAGCTGGTACTAGAGAAATACATTATAGTAGATATACAATACAAATTGTGTAGCTCGGGTATTGGACCCGTACTTGCCAACTGCCCAGTTTTTTCGGACATGAGTTGAGGGCCAATGAAGCTAATGTCCCGCCAAAACTTGCCAGAAGCCCTCATTGTCCCGATTTTTTGTAGTCCAGTCTAATACAAATATGATGTGTCCCGCGATGTCCCGCTGAATTACTGCCTTCCGTCCCGCTATATTTCTACCCAAAAAAACGGATTATTGTTCCATTATTCGTTGAAACTAAATCTCTAGCATATTTTGAAATACAGTCAACTTCCATTTTATCGAACATGGATATATCGAATTCAGAAATTGTACAAATATGCTCCCAAACAATCAAAGTAACATATATCCCATAGGCTATAACGAACTCAGCATATTCAAGCAATTATCGCGGTCTTTGCAAAACATCTATCTATCAATTTTCGCGTCAATTTCGACTACTCGATTTCGCATGGCCGCACGGACGGACGTCACACATCGTCCATGTCATTAGTGCAGCAGCTTTTTAGTTGTCATAAAAACACCTGGATGATTATTATAAGTGACGTCAGATTTTAGTGTATTCTTATAGTGCGAAATGCCGCAGTACGAATTGTCGATATTTCCTGTTTAATAACTTACTACTACTCGTGTTGTCTGAACTGTCAGACTTATCATTCATCTTTCCCGTGTGTATAGGAGATAAGGGTTCTTTCTTTGGAGAATTCTGTGAAAATTTCCGAGTCAGAGTTGATGTAACAATAGATGAATTTGAATCCATTTAATTGTGTTTTCTCAATGGTCATTACAATTAAAACTTTCTAGAATATTCTTTTCTACCCTTCGGTGAATTTAATGTAAGTGAATAAGGGTTAATTAATATTGCTGTGAGACGAAAATGCATTGGTTAATGGAACATGCGCTCAGCTGGATCAGTGGGTACATGGTATCTCTCAAAATTTACGCATTTGTAAAGATTATTTCGTTTCTATATTTGAACCATTTGGAGGCTCAGTCGTTTCCTAGTTTCTCTCTAATTTTGCGGGGGCAGCGCATCTGCCGGGGAGTGCAGCCAAATTTCTGGGGGGTAAGGTCTAAAAATGAAAAATTCAGGGGATACCCTCCTCTAACTCAATAGAGGGAAGTGGTCCCACTGCTTGGGTGCGTGGACTCGGTAGGCCTGCCCATACATTCTCAGCCCATTTAAATATTATCTGAACATTATTGTCCAATACAAATCAAATCGCTACCTCTTTCAGGGGTTTTACTCCTATCCTTATAGCCACTAGAGTGATATATAAACGCAGGCATATTACCTAAATAGAAAGTAGCAGATTGCATGCATTAATGAAATACGTACTTTAACCTTAACTTTCGAATTAATAGATATCAAAAATTATTAATAAAACATTTAAAAACACAAATATAAGCATAATTACCTTTCCAGAATGATCGACAAATCAATAAGTAATAAATTTCAAAATACTACAATTACGCTTGTAAATATACTCAAAGAGAATTCAATTATAAGTTTCAGTGTAACCCCAAAGTTTCCCTATAATTATACTATATATGCATTCCATTGTAAATCTGTAGAAGAATATGTTGAAACACAATAACGTATAACAACAGTTGTTGCCAATGCATACAAATAATCATCTGAATATTTCAATTATTACTCTAGGTAGGAAGTATATTTTGGCTGGAGGAATACTTTACATATTTGAGAGATAATTAGAATAAGGAAATCGATTTAGAGCTTGGTAAATATAGTCGTAAATAAACATGATTAACTGTCTATTAGGGAGATGTAGGTATTAACTCGTGATGGTTATGATTGGGGAATTTCGATATTGTGTGAATTCTGGATGGTTAAATAGCAATAGTTTTCTTGATAGTATTGTTTTATGTAAATGATTTGTCTACATCATATGGATATATACAGTGTAACCTCAATAAATTGTTCCAGGTGCGCCGAAAACTGCTACCCGTTCCCCGTTTGTGAAGGTTCATTTGTATGGGACTAGGAATTCACTCTATTAACTTTTCACTCAGTTTCAAGAGGTTCCCGTTTCCACAGGCCCCGTAAGATCAATAGAAAAGAGTATTATCATAGCTGCATAGAGTTCCACCAAGGAAAGTACATATTACAGTTAATGCCGGTTATAAGAACATGTTGTTATAACCGGCATAAAATATAAAGGAATATATGAAAACAGTTTTCTGAAGATGGTTCTTATATCCGGCATGTTCTTATAACCAGCATGAAAGGTTCTTATATCCGGTAAAATTCAATGGAGTAAGATACAAAAGATTCGGTAAATCGAGTTATGGTTCTATAACCGGTGTTCTTATATCCGGCATCTACTGTATCCGTATAATGCTACATATGAATATTGTGTCTTAAAACATCGAAGTTGCACTGATCCAGCCTAGCAAAATTAAATGAGAAACCTGGATTTTCATTCGGAATTATATAACTGTAAAGTAGTTGTTATTGCAATTACAACAATTCGTATTTGTTGAGCAGAAATACCATATAAATATTGAAAATTTTCAGGTCAAAATCCATCACTTCAAATCACATTCAATTCGTGATTATTACTGATTAATTCTATATATGAAATCACTATAAGCAATTGTCAATAAATGAACGGATTCTCCCATCAAAATTCATATACGTACATTTCTGACCAAAATTCTCCAATCTTTTTTTGCTTGTATGTATATTGGTGAGAAAACACATAACAAAATCACATATATTAATTTTGTGTACTAGTAATAGTGTGTACGTGTGTGAGTAAATAAATTGAGTAAATATCAAAACAAACAAGTGATAGGTTTGCCTATAGTATATGTCGAAATCCAATGACGTCATCTAGTAAACGTCACTTAACATTCGAGTAAAATCGACCTCATAACTATACTGTTCATCGTTGTCATATTGAGGCCAACTTCCTGAGCCAGCTGGCTTCAAACCAAGGTCACTTTTACGTGTGGAAAATAGGGTCTTAGCGGGGGAATCGCGCCAATTGACAAATGTAACGAATTGTTGATAGTCGAGTTTATTCTGGGTATTACGGTCAACACATCGAATTAGTTTTTCGAAAAGTTCTGGAGAAAGTGGAAGTGAGTGTTTAGTGCAAATATCCGCGAGTATATTGAGAGCTATGAATCCACTTTTTCGCGAATCTTCGAGTTTACAATCTAGTGCAATATGCGGAAATGCTTCATACCGCGATTCTTTCAAAGTCGCTTGTACCTTATTGACAACTTGCGCAATCTCATCTTTATTAGTTTCCAATTGTCCACCGTAATATCGGGCTAATGTGACGATCTCATGGTCAATTAGATTAGTACTATTCTTAATTGTGGAAAAGAATTTATCAAAAGTTAACTTCCCTTTTGAGTCATGATCGATATTGGTGAGAGATTGTTGTATCTGATCTTTGTCGAGTTGGGAAAGTTTTGATTTTATTTTCTCAATGTTTGCGATAGGGAATTCATCTAGAATGAAAAGGAAAATGAAAATATGAATGAACACAGTATATTTATACTGTCAACTCTCGTGATACAGAAGCTCAAGAGACCACGATGATTATTTTGATATAAACGGAGTTCGAGATCACCGATGAATTATATGTTACTTTGACGGTTTGGAATCATATTTGTATACTTTCAGACTCCTATATAAGCGGGAATTTCGGTATATCCGTGTTTGATATAACGAAAGTTGACTGTAATTGAAATGAACATATATAGTAATATGGTGATGGCATTCAAAATTCATTCAATTTTGATATAGGGTGTGGTATTTGGTGTATGATATCAGCAAAACTTGACTAAACATTCCCCGAGGATGACGTCAAATCTCATTATGTTGAAGCCTAGGGGGAAGTTGACATTTACTTCGATATAAGTAGAATTCGAAATTAGTAATGGGACAGTAAAACTTCCACACGGGTCTGTGGAAACGGGCAACTTCTGGAAATTGAGTGAAAAGAAATAGAGAATTCCTCGTCTCACACAAATGAACCTCCGCAAACGGGGAATTTGACAAAAATAGGGAAACAAGATAATTTTTTTCGGCCTTCATGACCCTTACAAGTGTAATATTTCAAAGCAATGATTCCTTGAAACCAACCAGATTACCTAACGTTAATAATATAACAAGAATTGTTACTAAAATTAGACATATATCATGAGCTTAAAAACAGCTGAGAATACAACAAAGATATAACAGTACACTAGCTTTCAATCGTCACCATTCTGATACTCAGCATTTGATTCGATAAGCATTATGAAATATATTCTATGAAATATCAGTGAAAGTAAAACAAATAATTCGAATTCGAATTGTTGTGTTTGGAAATGTAATATGTGGATAGATTATTAAGCAATTTCTTTCTGTTTGTGCGTTTAAGGAAAGTTCATTATAATTGGGCTCAAAATATGACCACAAATTCTATGAAATGAGCACAGCCTGCACTGAGTAATCTAATTAGCAGGATAGTTAAAATCAGTTGGTAGTTTCAGGATAATGTGCTTGTGCTTCATGTGGTGAATGTTTCTATGGTGCTTAACATGAATAAATTCAAATACGTATATTGATTTTGACCATGGGCTATAACTGGTAATTTCCAAATACAGTCAACTTGTCTATAACAGCCACTGCACTGAAGGGACTGGCCAAAAGTGGCCGCTATAGAGAGGTTGACCATTAAGCCAAGTGACCGATATTAAAGATAATATAATGGAATTAGGTAATGATGACATCCCAAGGATCGGGCAAAGGTAGACCCTATGAGAGGCGACCAATATATAAAGTGGCCGTTAGAGAAAGGAACTGGCCGTTCTAGATAGGTTTAGCGGCTGTAAGGGACCAAAAATGGTGACCGCTATGCAGAGGTCATTAAAATGGGATTTCGGAGGGGACAGTTTTTAGGTGGCCGATGTGTGCAGGTGACTGCTATACAGAAGTTGGTCGTTAAGCAGGTTTGACTGTACTGTTTGTTACAATTCTGAATGTATTTACATTAGTTCTTGTTAATGAAAATAACTACAGTGCAGCTTCGTTAATACAAACATGGTAATACAAATTTCGGGATAAGACGAACAAATATTTACACAATATCAGATTCCTATAATGGTTATTCAATTGGTATTACTCCTGATGAGGAGAACAAAATCTGACAGTCCGTTGGTGTTCGTATTAACGAGGTTCTATTGTAATTGGATAGTTGCGAACCTTGTTCCTAGTCTAGAAAATTTGTTTAACTTTTCGTCGGTATTTGGCATAAATGTCAATGAAATATATAGCTATATACGATATCCATACCCTTATCAGCAGGGTTACCGTGGATGTGGGAATTCCCAAGTATTTTGTACAAAGCCAAAATGCATTGTCTTGAGATTCACGTATGAATTCTTCTTCCAGGGTTGCCGTCGGAATGGTAATTATTGTATTCTATGAGAATTCCTACATGGGAAAGCGTGTGGAAATCCCACAGAAATCCTGTGGAAATGGGAATTGAAATTCCGTTCCCACGGCAACCTTGCTTATCAGTAAAACTTTTAAACTGAAAATTTGTTTGATATGTTATAAGAAGTGACCAAAATTTCACGCAACATCCTCTGGAATAGATTCCACCAAAAACTAACTAAAACTAACCTGGCCTATTCTCCATATACGAAATAGCATACTCATCCGCATCAATCAATATAAAGTTATGTCTATTCAGAGATACCCCAGCTCCAATATACAGATCCTGAGGTTCATAATATACACGTCTCTGTGTTTCAACATCAAGTCCCGCATCTTTCAATATCTTGCCACGTTCAATGAATTTACCGCCAATTATGCCAGAGTTTCGTACTAAAGGTTCATACACTGATAAAGTATTGTCTGACAGATAGTACGATACAATGAAACGACGGTCAGCGTCTATGGCTTTCTCAGTGTCAAGAGACGCCATGTAACGGAGCACATTTGAGTCTAGGCCTTGTTTGTCCTTCTCCATGAATTTCTGGAAATCTTGTTTAGGTGGTTTGGGGATTAAACTGATACAGTTTTGTCTGGAATCTTCTTCTGAGCCTAGTAATGTATTAATGACATAAACATATGAGATTTGGGATCTGGCATATCTAAGAGCGAACCGAGGTAGAGAATCATTATAACCTGGGGCAAATGCCCTGTTGTCTCCCCTAGCACCGTCAATGATTGGTAGGAATGTGAATCTTTTTGCTTATTTTCAATATACCATAATTCTACGATTTACTTTACAAAAACTTCAAATATCTGGGGCATATTCTGAGCTAGGACACGAAACTTTAATATTCCCATAATGCAATAATACTATCATATTGGAATAATATGCAGCAATGGCTATGGTGCTTGAGGAATGCGAATACATTGAATATCCTAGTAAATCATAAGTAAACTGCATGACGAATCTTACCAATCTGGAATCCTTCATAAGGAGGTATTTCTGTAGGAGGAATAGGAGGAGCAGGAGCATGATATAGGATAGGTTCAAACTTCTCTAATTCATATTTAGAACGATAGTAAGCCTTTGTGAATGAATCACAGTCACATATCAATACCTTTCTACCCCAAACATCCAGTATAGCACCTAACAATTAGAATTATTTCAATCAAACTGCTGATATGTGTAACAAAAACTGTGAGTCGCGAATAGTCGAAACCGCGAAGGCGAGTTCTGAAACTTGTGTAACCTCTCCTAAATCAACCTACCAATACAGAGATCTGAATCATGATAATAATCCTGATGAACAGCTCCAGTCTTAAGACTATCCAATATATATCTACCTCCATGTCCCATAGGTCCGAATACATTAAGAACAGTACGTTTAGTCCTTACTCCAGGCTGTTCCATTGCTTCAGGAGACTTGGGTAATCTGTAAAAATATGTTATTCACATTAAGTTTGTGTACAGTGCATAACCTGATACTGACAGTAAATGTTCTCAGATTATAGTAATAACATATAAGTACTCGTACAGTGGAACATCTTTAATACGAACACCAACGAATGGTCAAAATATATGCTCGCTTTATCCGAAGTTCGTATTAAGAGGAGTAACACCAATTGAATTACAATTCAAGGAAAGAGATTTTGTGTAAATACTTGTTGGTCTTTTCCTGAAATTCATATGAACGAGTTCCCACTGTTTCTTGATGATCAGACAATTTTCATATGTCGCATTGGGAATATTCCACTGTGCACATATATAAGGATTCTTTAAATGCGTGGTAAATTCTCGTGCTATTTATAATTCATTTGATCTACTAGCTGTGGAGGTTCGTATGTATGGGGGCCGTGAATTCGCTCTATTAGTGAGTTGTATGTACGTATATCTTACATAAGGAATTTCAAATAATGGTACGCCTTACAAAACACCTGATTGTACAATTTAATGTATTTGGATAAATTCTTCAGTAAAACACAAAATGTCTTACTGAAGAATCTATTTATTGTCAGAGCCTATTTTGTTAATTTTAATGCTTACGGGTCTAGATGGTTAAATAATTCCATCCGCCCTAACTGGCAATATTTCTAAGGTGCATAATACATGTATAAAGTTAATACGTCATACGTGAACTATTTGAACGCGTTATACGTCTGGGTTAATCTGGAAATAGGCGATTTTGAATTGTTCGACTTGTATAAGTCACATTATTACCGAGTATTATATGGACAACTATGCTGAGATTTCTCATTAACAATTCGAGAACTATTGTTTTCATGCAAAATATTTATTGTATAAATCAGCCTAAGAGAAGCTACGTTACCAACAAGTGCAAGTTGAACGTACAACACGTATTTATTTTTCATTTTCGATATATGTAAAAAATTCGTAAAAATTTGGAAAATGTAGCGCCAAACGACTAATATTCAATATTCAAGTCTTATATGATTTTCCTGAACATATTTCCTCTTACTCGACGTCAAATGTTTCACAAATAAAATACGTGGCTCTTCATCCAGAGGTTCACAACCTGGGGTCCATGAACCCCTGAGTGGTCCACGGATGACAGCAATGGGCCCACAGGATCTCAAAATTTGTAAGGCAGTTCATTGGTCTAGGGAACACAGGTGGAAAAGGTTGGGGACAGCTGCCCTAGAGTAATCACAAGTAAATCACTCAATATCGAGATAAATTACTATATCGTATTAAGAATTAGGAAAATTCAATACCTCTGACGTCTTAGAAAAATTGGAGCAGCATCTCTCCCCGAATTGGGCGGAACAATTTCCTTTATCTCAATAGTACCATCAGCTAGAAAATAATGTAATACCAATTCTCTAATATCTCCAAATAAACTGTTTCTATCATCCCACACTCCGTAGAAACGTAGCACACGTCTGTCAAACTCCAAGAATTGCTTTAGAACATCAACCTACGTAAATTTGGAAACAATTATTCTTTCAATCAAAATACGCTCAACTCCCGGTATATCGAATCTTAACGGAGCGAGTTAATCACCGTACTTGCCAATCATTCAGGAATTTGACTATTGGATATTTCTGTCTTTTTTCTCATAAAAGAGGGAAAAATTCACAACATTCGTATATGAAATTAAAAATGTAGAGATTTTACTAAAATATCCAAGGAAAGATATCCGATAAAATTCATGTTACTTTAACATTTTGGGACCAGGTGTTTATCTAGGTGCTTAGCGGGCACAGGTCACCTAAAATTGCCAATTTTGCACCCATGAAGGACATGAAAGACATAAAGTGCCGAACGTGAGACTCATAATAGTACATGAACAATATTATGTTGCCTGCCAAATATGTTTTTCAGACAAGAATCTTATCAATACTCATGATAGTTAGAAGCTAGAAGAACCATGTTAGTGTCTATACCATGAACTCTACGATACAAACTATTATAATATAGAGTAAAATCCAGGTATATGCTTGAGTGTTGTCCTAGGTCAGGGGTTTCCCAACCTGTTTCACCCGTGCACCCCCTCCCATAGAGTGCAATAGATCCGGTGAATGCATGCATGTGGAGCCCCGCTCCTGTTCGTGGACCATGGACCGAGGTTGGGAGCTACTGTTCTGGGTCATTTTGATCCACCGCAATTATTATTAAAATTTCAACTTAGAAATTGTTCATCAAATAACATACACAGTATAGTAGTATCAATTCCCTACCTTCTCATAAGGACGTAATGGCTGCATATTAGCTAGCAGATCAGCCCTAAACTGTTCATAAGGATCATCAGGAAACTCTTCTGCCTCTCCAACCTTAACACCAAGATGTTCCAAGAATTTCTTAGTGAAAGAATCACAATCAATCAATCGAAATGATTTGCTATAGAATGCTAGTGTTTTTCCAACATTAAACTGTTCTACGGTATAGAATTTGTTATCATACGGTGCTTGTAGGGGTATTCTATGACGTCTTATTAGAGTACCTTGTGGTATTCCACTGTTCTCTACTTGACGTTCGTTTACCTATAAACATACATTCAAATAAAAATCACCCTCAATAGTTACTAGGGGATATTGTTATCCTGAATGAAATACAGTAAACTCTTGTTATAACGAAGGGGTTTCTCGGGAAATCTGACTTGGTCACGGGAGTCTACTGTGTTGATCTTAATATCTGTAAAATCAGATTTGTTTCGCAAAGAGTTCTACTGTACAAGTCCTTGAAAAATTGCTAATAGAGAAATAATGCTTCCATACGAATCGCTAATAGGCGAACAAAACTATTAACAAAAATCGTAGAATTTCTGTAACATTGCCAGAGAGAAGAAAATTTTATATCCCAGGTGTAAATCCCGACAATTATATATATATACATAATCAAAACCATGTTCAACAGACTGCCAGATTTCGCACGGCCGAGACGTACGTACGTGTGCAACGTATTGTCCATAGGATAATGTCATTTTCCTAGCTACAAATTCACAAGCTTTGTGATAAACACCTCATTGGCGGATAAACAAATAAACATTACTTATATACAACTCACTTGAATAGTATCATCTTCCAGATAGAACAGAATGATACATTTCCTTATACGAAAGGTCTCCTCGCGCTTTTCAACAACATCCTCCTTAAAATATCCTTTAAAACTCAGAACTTTCCGATCAAAAGCTACCCAAGCGGGAGCTGGTGCTCCTTCGCCCTTTGGGAACGAACTTGTGTTATTTTTCGGTCTATAGCCTGGCAGAATTTCCCCGCCAATTCCTGTCTTACTTTCGCCCACAAATGCAGGGACATCATTCCTGTAATCGAATAGTTGTGATTTGTGAAACTTTTCTCTACCTACTGTGTTATCGAAATTGTTTCCAGGAATGAAAGGTAGTGACATTGACGGAGGAATGGAATGCTAGTTATATAACATGGAAAGTATAAATAGGACAAATTTTTGTTGCAAATTGTAATTTGTTGATACAGAGATTCTAAAGGACGATCTAAGATAGGAAAAAAAGGTATAAAGTATGTAGTCTATGCAGGAAACTAAGGTTGCAACCGAATATTATCAGTATTAGGCTAGGTTGCTATTCATGAATACTGATATTCAGTTTGATCGGTTTCAACCCTTCTATGAACTCTGTATTCCTCGGTCACAAAATAAGAAAAGATATAATTATATAAGAGAAAAAAAGTAACTCTTTTCAGAGATAAAACCAGCTCAACTATTTACTATTACTCCAAGTGATCAAATCCGAATACACTACATATCAAAAGGCAAAGCGTGTTCTAATATCCTCCAATTTCTTGCTGACCTCAGTCGCCGTCCGATCTAGCTCTTCAGCAATAGAACTACGTTTTATTGGATCAATTGTATTGAATTGTTCACAGAGATCTCCGTCTATTACATTCTTAACAGGACAATAGTATGAACGAAATGTGAGATGATCTCTACCACTTAGAGTTTGGTATTCTTGTCGTAAATGCATTTCTAAATGCTGGAAAAAGTCAATGTCTTCTTTGCTTGTGAAAGGAACTAGCATTCCTAAAGAACAATGAAAATATATAATAATCAGAAAATGAGTAAACATCCTTTAAGAAACGCAAATTTGACAGAAAGTTGTCCTTCTCAAAGAATTGTACAGTGGATGGCGGTTATAAGAACACTGAAAATAAGAACCATCCTTTGGAAAATGGTTACAATATATATTCATGTTCATTAATAACGGTTATAGGACATGTATTGCTACTCTCAAGGGGTTCTTATAACCAGCATCCAATGTATTTGTATATAGATTTAGGGACGATTCTTTGATCACTGATTACTCGGAGAAAATTCTGGATGAGAAATAAGGATTTTAGTGGCCTTAGTCCGGTGGGATTGGTCCGAGCCTCACTGAAAATTCTCTCAATTGTATCGTATATAATTCGCTTAGACACTCAAATAGTGTGTTTTTAATAATAATTGAAATATTCTGAGGAAGTAATTGTTAAAATTTGTTAAAAAAGCATTAAATTTCGCGTATTTTTTACGATTAAATATAATTGAAAAGAATTTGAAAAAACAAGGGAAATCGCTGGGGCGTAACTAGAGATGCCAGAGCGAGGAGGTAAGGATGGGTATTTGCCTCAATATAATAGCGATTACAATAGGGAGATGAAGCAAGCCCGAAAAAGCGGGAAGGCAACTGCTTCCTCTGCCTCAATGCTAGTTACCCCCTAGTACATCGCATTAACATTACATTGGTTCTTCTGAACATGTTTTCAAGAAATATTAAATATTCTACTCACCAATGGTACCAGATAGAGTCGTATACACAAGAGCTTCCGGTCCTCCAGGTATGAGTACAGTCTTTTCTAATGACATCACAGTCTCACCAATGTGATAGTTACAAATTACCTACAATATTTAGAAAGAGATCCTTCTAATATTACTAAGAGCGTGACATAGAGATGAAGTCTAATTTCAGGAATAGTGTGTTATGAAAAGTTTGAACGGGACTAGATGTATACAGTAAAGTCTCCGAATAACGGATACGTTAGGGATATCGCTTCTGTCCGTTTTAGAGAGTTATCTACTTCTCAGAGACTGCTAAAGTATTATTACATATATGATTGTTAATTCATTCCGTTTCAGGAGGTCTGTTCGTTGTAGAGTGATTATCCACTTCTCGGCAGTGGCGGATTCTTTAAAAACTTCTGGGGGGGCAAAATTGAACTTATCAGAGATAGTTTTTGATTTCATTATAGAATACTCTAAACCATCCCTGTCAGTACTGCAACAGTCGAGGGAAGCTTTAGTCAGGGCTATGAATAGAATACTAAGTTGGGCTAGCATGATGGCACTAGAGCAAGTGATTTGATGACAATTTCCTTGAATAGAGAAATTGTGAAAGCAATCAATTTAGATAATGTGGGAAAGGTGGATGATGCAGAAGAAGCAAGTGATTCCATGCTAGCTAATACGCCTTCATCCTTGTAGAATTTCCAAAAAATTATATCCTTTCTTGTTTACTAATTATTTCAGCTATTCTAATGTTGAAAACTGGTGGGAGGGGAGGGCAATTGCCCCCCCCAGGAATCCGCCGTTGCTTCTTGGACTGTCCGTTTTGGGGGACTCCACTGTAGTAACTAGTGACGGTAGCTTCGCATAGGTGCATATAAATTCATATATCGCGACTGTACTTAGATAGCTGTGTATTAAGTTCCATGAAAATATTTCGAAAAATTACTAGGAAAAACTCCGTAATTTTTACGAACAGTGTAAGCTTCACAAACGCTGTACGATGGATTCTCCCAAAACAGACACTCTGAGAAGCAGACAATCCCTCTACAACGGACAAACCTCTTGGAACGGAATGAATTAGCAATCATATATGTAATACTTTAGCAGTCTCTGAGAAGCGGACAACTCTCTAAGACGAACAGAAGCAATGTCCCTAACGTGTCTGTTATTCGGAGACTTTACTGTATATCTTATCTTTTCAAAATAATTTCTGTATAGAAATTATTTCGAAAAAATGCTCTGGAATTTCCCAATTCCGACAAGAAATAGTATTAAAACTCAGTAATTTCCAAATAATTATTACCTCTGCTTTTTGACCAGCACCACTCAATAAACCTCTATCCCACAGCCCTCTAATACCAGTAGGATCTTCCTTAACATCATCATTAACATTTTCAGCCAATTGTAACACTGATATATTCCCAAACTTATCTCCAACAGCTATTGATCTATAATCCAAAAGACAACTTGTAGTTATCCATCTATGTATTGTGTCATCAGCGAATATCCCAATAGAATTCTCCATAGGCTTGAACCTTAAGAAATGCATTGAGTGCTGGACATCACTAACAAATATGCGATGTCCCTTTACTTTAATATCTACTATGAATGATGGTATATGCTTGTTCTCAGCTTTACGTAAGAGTTTACGTTTACCAAGTTCATAGAGACGTAATGTTTTGCCGATGCCAACCAATAGTTTGCCTTGAAAGGCACAGATAGCTGCTGGTATCTCGTCTACAGTTGTACGGTGCAGAAAGTTGAAAGATTCAGCATCATGGTTTATTCTAGAAATAATACAGTAAACAAAAATAAACGGGGCCTGTAGAAACGGAGTGAAAATAAATATAGCGAATTTCTAGGCCTATAAAATGAACCTCCACAGACGGGGTAGCATTTTGCGCGTCCCTCTGGTACACCGTTTGTGGAAGTTACACTGTAGATAAATTCTATCAAATTGGGCTTTGCTCCCATTTCAATCAGGAAAAATCGAATAATATATTTGAATTAACAAGAAAGTATGAAAATATGATATATCATTAGATCCATATTTGTAATAAAAATTTCGAGACTTAAAAATTCCAAAAATACGTGAAAATATCATTTTAGGCAAAAACCAAAGCACATGTGCAAATCTACACACCAAAATGTATATATTCACCAATTATCATATTACAGTAGATGCCGGTTATGAGAAACATAACCAGATTTACCGAATCTTATGTATTTTACTCCATTTAATTTTTTACCGGATATAATCACTTTCCATGCCGGATATAAGAACCATCTTCAGAAAACTGTTCTCATATATTCCTGTATATTTTATGCTGGTTATATCAACATGTTCTTATAACCAGCATGTCATATATAAGAACATTATGTTCAGTTCCCGACGATGTTCTTATAACCGGCATAGACTGTATTTATACAGTTAGATCTCTCAGGATACCGCACACGGAGGTATCGTACTCTATTAACGAGAATCTACATTATTACATACCTATACACATCAATAGCTCCACCAGTAACTTCTCTCGGGTTTAACCTAAAATTAGCTGTTATACCCACCACCAAAAACCAATCATCAACTGGTTGATTCATGAACTGACAACAAACCAAACTCATTGCAGATTCATTCTGTTCTAGCCGTATGAGATTAATAGTATTTTTCTCAATCGGGTCTAGAAGTCGTATAGTACTAGCCCATTGAGCTGTCCCTGCTTTGGGGGCACCGAATATATTCTCTGGTATGTTTTCTAATAGAAAAGCTTCAGCATTTGTTCTTGCTACTGCCTGATCTTCATTGCTAGCTGTTTGTACTATTTCTTCAGCTATTTTCTGTTTACGTTGCTTCTTGGTTTGGTCAGTGAATGCATTATGGTCTGTTTCGATAATTACTAAAAGGAATAGAGTGTACACCAGAGCATT
Source organism: Oopsacas minuta (assembly GCA_024704765.1). Lineage (NCBI taxonomy): Eukaryota > Metazoa > Porifera > Hexactinellida > Lyssacinosida > Leucopsacidae > Oopsacas > Oopsacas minuta. The sequence goes on along the minus strand of JAKMXF010000345.1, from coordinate 47,956 downwards.
AAAGGAGCGAGTCCTATTTTAGGAGTGAGACCTGGGGCGCGCAAACAATCTACAAATTTCATCGTTATTCTGCATGAATTCAGTATTCTTGATATAAAAAGTGAATGCTAGGATACTTTTGTATAATTCACAATTTATTGAAATGGTTTGACTTTGCACATTTAGTAATTTCCCGAATGTACAATAGTTAATTCAATCCTGATTACTTAAAATACAAATCTAATGAAAATCTGAAAGAATGAAAAGAAGCGGATTGGAGCGTGCTCCTTTTGTCCTGAATATTTTGACCCTTCGATTATCTCACCACATTCTCTCTGGGCATTAAAAATATAGAATTTTCCAACAAAACTAGTAAAATGTGGATTGTACACTCTGCGACCAAAGAATTATCCATAAATTTGGAAAAAATACGAATAAAATCTTTCCAGACGGGGGACAAATCTCCGACCAAAATTGTTTATGTATACCAATTTTCATGTAAATCTGACTGTTAGATTTCGCATGGCAGAGCAGACGAACGTCGCACATCGTTCATGCCATTAGGGCATCTCCCTATAGGATCTGCTGCACTAAAAATAGATTTGATTTGGGAAAATCATCAAAAGATTTATCCTCCTACGATATTCTACTTCAGAGTTTCTCAGCCTGTGGACATGATCAAATATGGCCAAACGTGACCAAACATGACCAATGATACCTAATATTATACAAAATGTGGCTATGAGAATTTGAAAAAACCTGGTCTACATACAGATAAAAGTATGAACTCACTGAATCTACAAGAAGGAGGGTGAATACAAAATCTCCTAGGTGTATACTGTAGTGGAATAGAAGCTTGATTGAAATTAGTACCCAACTTTTGAAGTGCTAGAATTCGCAGAGAATTACTACTAATAGCAACTAGGCCCTCAGGGCATTGTTCTGAAGAAAATCCACTCGCATACTCCAGTGCTTCGTAAGATAATGGAGTTAGATGGAAACGGGATTGATAAGTGTAGCTTAACCAGGATCGAGAGCTTATAGCGAGGATTGATTGAGTACCATGTGTTTTAACGACGAATAGTTTAGCTGGCTTGCTACCTAGAAAATTACAAGTAGGTATATGAAATAGATTTGGGAATATGGGATGATTCATTCTAGAGACGGGAGAGTGATAGAAGGAACTGCTCCTCTTTCATCGTAATTAATTCGAACTCAAATCACTCTTCAGAAGGTCAGCAATATCCAAGTTCTGCAAATTTCTACAATGAACAACTGCAGACACCAAAGAATAGAATCTGTGGCCTGTGGTACATGGCCATGCTAAGTTCATTTCCAAGTTTAAGCCAAAAGTAATGAAAAGTTCATAGTTGTTGCATGTCCTTACCAATATTAGCTATATGGAAAGTCCAAGATTTTGTTGGCAATTATCGGGCAACATTTTTATGTTACAAAACTCTAAAACACTGCCTATTTCCACTCACCTAGATATCTAGTTCTAGTATCAGAGAGTTCCCCTGTCACCATATCAAGCTCTGTCCTTAACAACACACCATTCCTCAGTCCAATATAAAGATACAAATGTCCTCTGGTACTCGGTACACCTTCCCCTGCTTCAGTACCTCCCATCTCTACAATAGCTAGAGAATCCGGTGCTTTTGGCAGTGCTTGTAAAGCTAGGGGCTGTAAGCAGTCAGAAGGGTCTAGACTTATTATACGAACTGTTTCATCACGTAATCCTATAAGATATATATTGAGGTTTGTAATAGAACGGTTGGTGGAAGGAAGAGGCGAGTAAGTTTGCAATACAACCGAAATCGGCGGATTTTGACACTGTTTTTTTGCCTGCTTGAATGTGCTTGTTTCTCCAAAACTCATTGGGATATTTGCCTATCGTTTTTTTCACTCTATTATCGAGGATTTTCGTTGCAAAACCCCGATTCGACTGTACGAAATTCACAACATAAATTTCCCGCGAATATTTCCACCATTCGTAATATAAACCAGGTAAACTTCGACGATTGATTTGTGTGTTTAAACCACAGTATAACGTTCACAAACGAGGTGTCAGGGAAACATAACTTACCAACAGCTAAGAATCTAGATCTCAATTCTCCAGGTGGAACAGGCCCCAAAGCAATAGACAACACATCTTCTCCCATCTCTTTCTTCTCCGTATACTCATTCAATTGTCCTGTCTGATTCATTTCAAAATACACCAATTCACCACCTGTTAAAGCTATGACAACTTGTCTATCATTGACAGCACAGCGAGTTATTAGCTTCTTGTGTGGAGCTCTCCACTCATTGACACGTTTGTCGGAGCGTATGTGACGAATGCCTTCTGGGTACACCTATTCGAGCATAATATATCGTTTATGAATACAGTGCAAACGGAGGATTTTCTGGAAATTGAAGTGTAAATATATAGAGCAACTGTTTTAGAAGACATACATCTATTGCAATGTATATTTAAGACATTGTAGCACTACGTGATCATAGAGAAATTGGAGAATAACCAAATCCAATTTAATAATAACATCTGCTAGGCAAGGTATAGTGAGGATTGAATTATCTCTAATGTTCTGATAGTTACTACAATGGTCGATTGGTATTTGCTATAAACGTATGTATCTGATAAACAATGGCTTAGAACTCTCTACTTACCTGTACCAGTGTATCTTCTCCCAATTGACAACAATTGATCGTCGGTGTAGTACCAAGGAATCCTGAATCAGTGACCTCCTCTACAGTCTCACCGATACTCAATACTAGTGTAGCGTTAATAAATGATACGATTATGTAAGCGTCAAATTCCGCGATGACGTTAGTTTTAGCTGTCCATACTGATACTGGATTACCAGGTAGTTCTGATACAGCCATTTCTGTAACTTCAAGTCCATGGCGGAGAATTCTAGAAAATTGGATATACTAAACTCTCGTTTACATTGGTTCACTATTGAATTGTTATGTTCAGCGAAATCGTATACAGTTTGTGAACCCTCACGGGCATTGGCGCAACAAAATCTTGAATCTGAGCAGGCAAAGTTGACATCATGCTCACTCACCCCTAAAATTTTTTGAGTGTAGTTTGGGTGGACCCTGGATAATAAAATTTTACCACTCAGTGAATTCGACAGATAAATTGTGTATTAATAGTACGTATAGAATTGTATCTACTTTAGACCTACTTCAGAACGCGGTCTATGCAGTAGTTTCGATATACCCTTTCTCGATATAGCGAGAGTTAATTGTGAGGTGATTGACGGCAAGAATCGAAATCTAGCGTGTAGATGTATTTGGTACTGGCGATATATTTCGCGATAATTAAGGTTATCAGCGATGCTCCCAGATTCAATCGATAGCTCTTTTAGAATATTTGCAAATTATAGCCAAAAGGTGTGAATTATGATTAATCATATGATACGCAAATATGTGTCCGTATATGTAAAATTCATCTTTCGAAATACGAACCAAATTTATCATACAGTGTCGAAAACAGTACAGCCAACTTCTGTTATATCGAAGCTCAAGGGACTGCGATAATTACTTCGATCTAACCGATGAATTTTATGTTACTTTGGTTTGAGACAATATTTGTGTAATTTAATACTTCGATATAACTGGAGTTGACTATATAATACCAATCGGAGTGCTAGATTTCGCAGGATCGTTCGGACCTCTGCACTCCATATACACCAAGAGGACATCTCCCTACAAGAGTTATACCAGTGGTGCCCAACCTTTGCCATTTCACCCAACCCTATATCAAATTTAACACATTCTGTGGACCCCCTGCTGTCTTCAGTGGACCACCAAGTGGCCATGGGAACGGCTGAGCTACACTAACAATACATTACTCCACATTAATGTAATAAATAAACTAACTTAAGTGTAGATCTAGGGCCTCTACCACATAATGCATAGAACTGAGGAGTATCTTCTCCCACTAAATCAGTGATAATACATGATGTTATAGGAGCTAAACTCTCTAACTCATCCACAAGCACTAAGTTCTTCAGAACACGTGGTGAGTAGAGAAATGATTCTCCAGGTGGAGGGAGGTTTAAGCTGGAGAATTCTAATTCATCATCATTGTCGCCTAAAAGAATTGGATACAGTAGATACAGGAAATTAATAGAAAATTGAAATCGTGTATGGAGTTTGGTTGATAAAGATATACAATGGAGTCTCCAAAAATGGACACTCCGAGTAGTGGACAATCCCTCTACAACCGACAAACCTCTTGGAACGGAATTAGCAATCATATATGTAATACTTTAGTAGTCTCTGAGAAGCGGATAATTTCCTAAAACGGACAGAAGCGATGTCCCTAACGTATCCGTTATTCGGAGACTCTACTGTAAGTCAAAATCACCGATTATAAAATTTGGGCGAAATTTCCTGATATCTGTTAGGATATTTTCGAATCCACATTTCCAGAATATATTGCTGGAAAGCTTTGGCTCTAAAGATTTGTAAAAGGGCGAAGCGCAAGATTTGTAGTGCACCGAATAATCGTAAGTTGCGCGGAGACAGTACATGGAATAGTATCATTACCAACTTTGCAATTAACGACAAGGGAAACTCTGAACTAAGTCATTAAGAAGTACAGTAGAACCTTTGAGTCTCGTCCGGAGGCTGGCAGATTTTAGAGTTTTCCAGGATCTCAGAAATACACCAACTCTATGATAGATTCAATTTGTGAATATAAAACGTCGAATTCATTAGAATTAGCGAACTTATATGTCTTAACGGTTTGTGGTTACTAAGAACCGTATTTGACATGAATTACGAGTAATGACGAATCTATTAAAGGGAAAATGAGCTGAAAATGGTCAAACTCTTTGGAGAAATGGTCTCAGGAACAAATAAATCTTCATATCAAATCTCACCTAAATGAGCAATTTGATATAGAGTATGATTACCAAACTCAGCTCCAACAAACAAGAATCCAGTCTTCAAAACAGTCATAGAAACAGCAACAGGAATAGTATCAAAATACTTGATACGTATTTCAGTAACAACTTCATCTTCTACTTGTAATGTTATCTTGAATACGTCACCTTGTTCTGTCTGTGCTAGCACGAAAAATATTGTTTTTGTCTTGTGTGTTGCAGAGCATACGAATATAATACCTGTAAATATTGCGGTAAATATACAATAGATTCCGCTTAAAAGGAAAATTTCAAACGGCTTTTGTCCTAACCGAATATTTTCGAATTATGTGTATGGTTTAGGCCAGAATACTGAAGTGATACTCATAAAATTCCGAGAATCATACTTGTTGCTATGAATAATATGAAACTATAGTCTATTAATCGGGATGTTTTCATGAAAGGTTTATAGAGATGACAATACACAAGAAATTTCACCATAATTTGGATACACTAAGCACGTATAATACAAAAAGAATAGGGAGGGTGAACATGACGTCATCTTTGCTCACCAACACTCATGAACCTAGTTTGCCAATGGGGCACACTGCGATGAGCGAATGTAGTAGAACGCGGTTAATACGAATTGCCAGATAAGACAAACAATTTCGACAGTTTGTTAGTGTTCGTATTAACGAGGTTCCACATATGACCTACCTCTTTCAGGATTATCCAGATCATTAACTCTCCTTGGTATAGGCATTTTAATATCACCCTGCTCTCCAACATTCTTATAAATAACATAATTCTCAGCGCATAGTAATACTCCACTAGGACCTTCTATACCACCAGGTACTGATATGAGTATATTACAAATGTGGTCTAGTGGCTCTGAGAACTTCCGGATTACGTGGTTTAAGCCTGGAGATAGGGAGAAAGTAATTACAGTAAATAGCGATAAAACTTACAGTCGGTTAATACGCACTACAGTAGAAATAGGGGTTTTTCTCCATTTATGCATTATTTACAGGAGGAATGAAGACAAAAATATCTGTCAGATAAAATAATCCGAAGGTAATTATAGCCAAAATCCTACGTATAGTGGAGTCTCCCAAACGGACACTCCGAGAAGTGGACAATCCCTCTATAACGGATAAACCTCCTGGAACGGAATGAATTAGCAATCATATATGTAATACTTTAGCAGACCCCGAGAAGCGGACAACTCCCCAAAACGGACAGAAGCGATGTCCCCAACGTGTCTGTTATTCGGAGACTCTATTGTATATTTTCACAAGGTATACGTGTTTTTCGAGGCAGAATATTAGTGTACCGATTCATTTCGCTCGTAGTGCATAGGAAGTACAGTAAACTTCCGTTAACAGGAACACCCGTTACCTCGAACAGATTTTGATTTCCCCTGAGGGTTCGAGTTACTGATGTTAACAATAATCTCGGTTTAATACAAACCTAGATCTAATTCATAGTATGTTAGTGTCTGTTGCGCTTGCTTCAAAGCTTCTCCAGTAGAATCCTGATCAGAATCTTCATAATCCAGCTCAAGACAAGCAAAAGTTGGATTCTCAAATCCTACATCTACACCAACCATGTGGAAGAGAATTGCATAAGATTTGTGCGCTTCTAAAGGGGAGGAGATCGTCAGACGGGCAGAAGAGTCCCTAGCAACGGCAGGAATGTTGGTTAGCCAAGTATGCTTACAATGGATATCGCTTATAAGAACATCATTGGAAGCAGCAAAATAATATGTTCTTATAACCGATACATTACACAACCAGCATAAATAATACGTATATAAGAATATTATGATAATTTTCCAAGACAATGGCCCTTATATCTATTATGACATTATAGCGGTGTTCTTATAAGCAAAGGTCAGTGCTTTATTTCAAACAGCGTTTCCACAGTATTTTTGGAAAGCGCTCATTTTGGGGATTGAGGGGGCCTCTGTTGCTTACACACGTACTAAACCCTATGCACACACTATTCATTTTAGAGCAGCTAGATATTATAAGCGCGATTATTGACGCGCTTTGGGTAACACTGGTCTCAAAACATATTCTCATAACCACCATCAGTGTTTCCCCCAAGCGTGTTAAGCGAGTCATTTAACGCAAGTAAAATATCTAGCTAAGTTAAAATGAAGACTGTGTGCATAAGTATATTATTTGTGTAAGCGACAGAGCACCATTAATTCCAAATATGAGCGCTTTCATAAAATCCTGTGGGAAACACTGACCGGCATAAATTATATAGGAATATATGGCACCCGATTTCCAGTATAATATTCATATTCCCAGCAGCAAAATTCAATGAAGTAGATTAGTAGAATACAAAAGATTCGGTAAATCGAACTAGATTTCTTTTAACCGGTGTTGTTACATCCGGTATCTACTCTTCATATACACAATAGAAATAGAGAAATATTTTGAATAAAAATACAAGAAAAGTAGCATAGTTTCGTTTTACAAATACAGACTATATGTTTCGTCAGTATATCTATATGATACTCAAATAATGCCTACTCCAGGAATTCACAACCGGGGTGTGTAAAAATTAGCATGGGGTCACACTCAATATATATAAATACGGAACGTCTCTCCAAAATCGATACAATTAGCAAGTATGCAGTACTACCCAATCCAAATTCTAACCTGTTCAGTATGTATACCAGTTTTTGTTTCTCAACAGCTCCTATCATAACAGCTCTACCCTTAGGATCTACAGCTAGATATTGTCCTGGTACTATTCTTCTACATCCACTCTTACCGAATGTTTCCTGATGTACCTGTATAGGAAAATATATTTAATTGGTGTATAAAGCTGATGTTGAAATTCCGCGAAAGTTGAATTGTTCGCTGTTGAATTTGTTTTCTGTGTTTTCAATATGCATTAAAAATTCATTTGTGTCAGTTGCGGGGGGGTCAAACGGGGCATCAGTCCCCTGATTTGAAAATCCTGGCCCCAGGTATGTAAGATTCTGGGACCATCCCTGTTTTGAGTTTTGGTAATTTGAGAACACTGAAGGACATATGATATATTCTGGTTATTTCCTGGTACAAATAACTTAAATATAGCTCAGCTATTCTTAGAGCAAAGGTCATTTTTTGGATTAATGAAAGTCACCTTTTCGAATGAGGGTATGAGGGTTTTGTATTGCACAAAACTATACTACACTATACTATACTATAGCCCAGCTATATATATAAGGAATCTCTTCCTGGTAAAGTATTCGAAATATTGTATTTAGAACAGATTCATCAACTAGAGAAATTATATCAAACTGTGGCGACATAGATATCTTATATGAAAGTAAAAACCTGATTTAGAACATGATCAAGTCAGATACAGTCAACTCTGCTTAATTGGTATAAATCTCCAGGAACGGAATCATCTCCATTCAAGTTAATACTAAATATTTTCGGTTACCGGGACAGCTCTGGCAATCGATTGAAAATTAGAAACTCAATCAAGACGAATTTCTCTTGATATAGGAAATTCTACTAAGCTTGGTACATGTAATTTGGGATTAATATTGCCAAACCAAAAATTATTTACCATTCATTGTTATCAACATGATCCATTGAAGGCACTAAATGATCCGAAAATTCTAAGTTTGTACATTGGATGGGTATTACTCAACAATAGAGTGGTTATCTTGCTTTTGGGGATTCTGCGACTGAAAAAATGGAAAATGATGCTCTTTAGTATTATTATTAGAAATCTCCAGTTAATTGGGACAAAAGGGCTCGAACCAATGTGTCTCGATAAATTGTGTATTTTTCTGAAAAATTACAAGATGTTGATGAAGCAGCATATGCAAATTCTCTGAGATTTTGAAATTTTTTGTAAATAATATAAGATGACATAATTCTTCACTTATTTACAAAAAAATATTTTTAGAAAACTCTCGAACTTTTCTCGAAAATTCCAAAGCCAATCATCACAAACGCCGTTAAGCGGAGTTGACTGTATTATAGTGTACGTAGATGTGTATAAGGTATAGTATGGCCAATCTAATAACAGTGTATAATAAAATTATATAACAAATTATCACGGTCTATTTACCTTATCAAAAGTGTTCTTAATGGGATTATACTCCATTATAATAATACGTCCAGAATCACTACCCAGAATTATGAAATCCTTCGTAGCACCTGTCAAACGAAACGGTGCCAAAGACCTGATAATACCAAACACTTCCACGGTTAATAATGGGTATAATTTACCGGTATTCACATCCAACCGGTATAATTCTAAAAGCCGGCCGCGTGCCAGTAATATTTCCTGTGTTTTTGACCCTGAAAAGTTACCATGAATGACTGAGGTTATGGCTGTAGGACGCTGTAACGTCAAAGCATATAAGAACATACTAATTATAATACAAAATATGTAAAAAGTACACGTGTCTACCCAGTTTTGACTCCACCATCATTCAAAAAGTAAAACTGGCGGGGGAATGACATCATCATCACCTACATCCTAAGCGAGGGGATCAACTGATTATTGCTGAATTATATTGTCATATCATGATTATGCATTACTTCAATGGGGTGGGTATGATTCTATTCCAGGAAAAAATGAGTCAATTATATCATTAATTGTGTGATAAGGTTATGTAATGAGATCATGAAAAGTTCCTGAATATATTTAGAAATATTATACTAATGCAAGGCGTTACCATACAGGTTGCCCTAATGTTTCAGGCCTCCTCTGACAATCTAGGACATCATGAAAGTTAATACATAGGGGTATTAGAATATGATCAACCTCGTCCTGAGGCCTTCATGTCTGTCTGAGGTATGCACATGACATAAAGTTTGTGGAATAATTGATAAGATCTATGTAGCCGAAAGCTTTAGCCGGACAAAAACTGGTTGATAATTTTGTCCAAAATAGCTTGCAAATTCTTGACATATAACAATTAATTCACAAACCTTTGGATATTATAAGGAAGCGTGCGTAATTTCTGTGACATGACGGTCCCGGAAAATGCAGATGACTAAAATACGGGACGTGATGTTTTAGTAGCCTCCTAAATATATCATCCAAAGTGTATAACTATATGCTTCATGTATTCTGTGCTGTCCCTACTATCCCGGGATCTTAGAGCTAGTACTTGAGATATTCTGAGGCCGGTGTAAACGCGTGAGGGTGGCCTGACAACGAATACATTAATAAATTGGGTATATGGTGTTTGTAGCTAGTGTGAGAAATTTGAAAGGGGTCCTATTTACTGGATTTGTTTCCGATATGCTAGCGATATATATATATACGGTACTCAGAGGTCCCTAAAACGCGATCACACTTGGAGTAAGCAGAAACATTCTGGAGTCCATATGCTCTGAATACACAGGTGGGCGGAGTGTTATCCATAAAACATATAGTTATACACTTTGGAAGGTTACTACAACTTCCTGTCACGTACTTTAGGCATCTACATTTTCCGGTACCGTCACGTCACATCCCAGAAATTAGAAACGCCTATTATAAGGCAATAAATCGAATTAATCAATGATGTGAAACTTTCAAATAATAAATATAATTACAAGATGCAATGATCTCTGATTTACACCGGATACATAAGTTGTTGCTCTAAAGCTATCCTATAGATTTTGCTAGACAGAATGGGGAGCCAAGATACCAATAGCTTACAGGAGCGGATCCAGGAAGACTGTTAGGGGGGAATCGTTCAGAAACGAACTGAAATTTTTCATCCTGGAAATAGAATTTTGATGGATAATTGATCAAGAGATTCATAAACATCTCCAAGAGAAGATTACTTAATGCTATGACGAAATAAGCATTACTTAATCGTGTGTAAGTCAAATCACAGAAATCGGTGCAGGGCCAGATATTTTATGGTTTGAATCGATTAGAAAAATACAATTTAAAAGGCTTATGGAGGGTTAACGAACCCAACGCGATGAACCGGAAATTCTAGGTTGTATTTTCTATGTTCTTCTATGGGAGTATTATCACACGCATAAATTGCTTAAAATGTAATAATACACAAACTTACAAAATATAATACACAAATATCAATAAAGAATATATATATTTAAACGCATTACTTATTGAATTAGAATTTATAGTAGAGTTATACAAATGGGAGGTAAAACATTAATAGCATTTGAAGATATGAAATCTATCTTTTGAGTAACCTATAGGACATATTAATATGCTCTGCACATGGTTAAATAATTAGGATCTGCCTTTAATGGGTTGCTACGTTGAAATTATGAAATGTAAAGAATGTAAGGTATTCTATGTGAAATTGGTGTATCGTATAATCCAGTAGAAATTGTGTTTGAGGATTTTCTATATTGCTTAAGTTTCCCGCCCAAACACGTGTGTGCATACCTATTGAGGGGCAGAAATACGACGCTATATACATAGAGGGTCGTGTAGATATTGTAAAAGGCTGACAGCCAAAATCAGTTTAGAGAAATGACTCAATACAAATCCAAGTGAAGATAAGAATACAGTCAACTCCAGTTAAAACAAACATGCATATATTGAAATATTCTTATATCGATGTAATTATTGGCGTCCCTTGAGCTTTGATATAATGGGAGTTGACTGTAGATTAATAGATGCACTCAGGAGCGGCGCCAGGGTTTGGCGAACGGAGGGGATGGGCGTGGCGACATGCTTTTTCGTGGGGGCCAAGCTCGGAGGGTATATCAATTAAATTACTCAACTTATTGGCTTATAACTGTACTTGAAGCTTTGGATGAAAGCGGTTTATCGAGCTCTGACAAATTGCATTGTCGCAGCAAAAGTAAATAAAGAAATATTAAAATACAGTACAATTAACACAAGGATTCATAAACAGAGGAAGAAACAAGATTTTCGGGAAATTAAGGCGGAATATTAGCTAAACTAGGCATCTAGAAAAATAATTCTACAATAAACGTGTAAACGAAATAAAGTAGAAACAAGTTCGTTCACAATTTTTTATCCCCTTCTCAAAATTACGCAGGGGCTCGACAGGGACCCCAAATTAGTCCTGGCGCCGCTACTGGGCGCACTTGCTAGTGTTGATATTAAATTCGAAATATTCAGATTATTTCGGAAAGTAGAATGTTCTCAGAATTATAATTGATTCAAGCTATATTTATCGAATTACAGTGGAGTTCGCTTATTAGCATTTAGCAAGTCATATTTTGACAGAATTCCCCTTCATAATACGCGAACGCTATTAGAGGATACAAAATGGAGAAACTTGCTGAAACTGGCAATTATAAATAAGCAAATTGGTAATAGGCGAACACCACAATATACGGCAAATTCTCCTTATAAGGAAGTGCTCTGGACCTCTGTTTCATTTCGTTAAAAGGAGTTCGTTAAATGCACATTTGTTTGTAATTTTATGTCAATAATAGCATAAGGCTTTTAATCAAAGTTCGTTATACGGAGTTTATGTAAAAATATCAATTCAAGAGGAATTAGTTCAACTGGGGTTGTTATGAGCGGACTCATAACAACCCCAGTTGAATTAATTCCGCTTAAGCAATTGACCTAAAGGAGTAACAAATAACTTTGTTATAAGCGGTGTTTCTTTGTATCGGACTTGGTTATAACAGGAGTTTACTGTACGGTTAAATGGAGAATATTTTTGAAGAATTTGTACGCGCCAGAGTGGCCGAAAATGAAATATTTCTAAAGCTAAAACGTGATAATTGCAAATAGAATCAATTCTTTTTCTTTGATCTAGCTTGTTTCTTCCCAACTTTCGTATAGAAATCTCTGCGTCTCTTCTTTACACTTTGTAACCGCTTCAATTCAACTTTCTTTTTCATTTTCTCATTCAATTCCGACTTTCGCAAACTCTCAATTTTACGTTTTCTCAAGTTATCATTATGTGCAGTTCGTAATTGTTGAAACATTTTCATTACTTTCTGTTCATTCGGTTCCAAAATTACTGCCGGTTTTTTAAGATTCGCGAGCCCTTTACTTTTCATTACGTATTTCGGTTTACTTTTAAATGGTAAGTCTTTTTCAAGTTTATGCGGAATTTTAAGCGGCGCGAATTTCGGTGTAATTCTCTCAACTTTTTGGTAAAGTGAATCTTTTTGAACAGGAATTGGGGTGTTGTTTTCGTGACGAATTTCCGCGACTGTTTTCATTGCATTCCAATCTCGATCAACATGGTTACAGACTGGGTTGTAAAATAATGGTAATTCAACCTGATGCCAAACACGCAAAAACACAATATCAGACATGAGAATTTTGTCTTCAAAACTGGCTCGAAAATGTCCAGACGGTTTCGAAACATTGCGTTTTATAATTCCACGAATTCCACTTACTGTTTGAATAATTGAGCGTTCGAATTTCGCGACTTCTAGCGCAGAATTAAACATACCTTTAATAAACGCAGTATTTTTGTATATCTTATAGGGAGTTCCAGTTAATTTCAATTTTTTAACGACTTCGATCGTTTGTGAGTTTTCTAATAATACGCCAGTCAGTGCAATTCGAAACGTGGTTTTCGCATTCGCGGTTAAAACCTGTAGCGCCAATAACCCAGTGCCCGGGTGGGTAACAGGAGCGTTAAAAACTGCGTGACAATGCGAATGTTCAGGTGTATACTTCAGCATACGTTTCCGCTTATTATGCTCTTCAGTATAGTAAACAGGCAATGTTTGAAATCGGCGCCAGCCAAGGCTTACGATAATCGGGTCACGTGTTTTGAGGACTTTCTTATGCCATCTGTGCTGTTTAACACGTGCATGTGTATATCGTGTAGTCTCTAATTCCTGTGAAGTAAGACTGCCGACGATAATCGGTGAATTAGCCTTGGTATTATTGATGAATTCGTAGGGTATAGAGTCTATGGATATTCTAATGTATGAACCAGGTGGATAGCCGATATATTTCGCAGATTGTAGTATGTCAAACTGTTCGTATTCTCCTTTGTTTATGAGGTCCTGGTCATTTGTTTGTTGTTGTAAATCTTTGAAATAATCGGATTTTATTTGTTGCTTTTTTACAACTTCCTTTTCAATATTTTCACTTTCAGATTCTGAAAATTCATTTTCAGGGAAATTATCTAACTTTTGAATTTCATTACCGTCATCATCTAATTCAATAAATCCATTACGAAATTCGCGATTATCATCAGAGTTTTCGCGAAATTTCACACGTTTTCGCCCAGTAACAAACAGGTTTTTTAGTTCTTGATAAGTACTTTCATTGTTGAAATCGAAATTAACAGTCATTCTGGAATAACTACTATCATGTACAAGCTGTTTACGATTATCATTGACAATAAACAAATCACCTAATAAGTCATCAGTATGTGGTTGTTTTCGCAGTAAAATAGTGTCTTTTTTCGAGTATATTAATTCTTGAAGGCTAGAATGTCGCCCGAGACGATGGTCCAAATATTCGTTGTACATTTTTGTCCATGAAGGAGTTGAAATTAATTTTGTATATCCATCTTTAATAACTTGAGTCGATGCGTTTTGGAATTCAGAATTATTTTCTTCAGATTTTTCACTTCCCTCCTGCGAAATTTCACTGTCTGAATCACTCTCACTAGTGGTTAAATCATTTTCACTGTCACTCCCAGTAGAATTTTCGCGATTTTCCTCCCCTCCAGTGTCACTGGCAATAGAACTTTCGCGTTTTTCCTCACTTTCAATATCACAAACTTGTTCAGAATTTTCGAATAACATAACACCATCCGCATCAGCCAATTTCTCGTCCACACCAGTGTTAGTACGTAAAATCGCGGAAATAAGATCATTACTCGGCTCCAAATTCGCGTTTTTAGACGGTAAATCAACATAAATAGCATCATTATCCAAACTCAATTGTCCAATCCCGCATTTAGGCGCGTAAATTAGTTTCTGTTTTTCATTCAAATTTCTGCGCTTTTTCTCACCACCCGGTAAAGGACATGGATCCTGTAAAAGTTTAATTTCCCCGATTCTATAATCACCGCAGCCCGGTATATGTACCCAAGAATTATCCGGCAAATTCGTGCCCCGTATATACCCATATAAGGCAATGTTTCGGTCAATCGAAGGCTCAAGTCTCATATCTTCAAAAGGTGTCAAATCTTCCACTCTATCCGCGAGAAAAAACGCATGAGAAAGTCTCCATTGCGTCGGATGAAAACGCATAACTGAAATAAACCGCGATAAATTATGTACTTCCATACTTGGGTATAAATCACCATTCAAAATACCCGAAAGATAGAACACTTTCGCACCTTGATATATCTCTGTCCAGAATCGATGACGTAGGTCCTTTTTCGCGCGACGTAAAGTTTTCGTCCGTGGAATCAAATCCAAATGAGTCAGCACCCCCATAACCTGTGGAAAACCGTGTACCTGCAAAATATTAATAAACTCAAATGTCTCAATTTCAAATCCAAAACTCGCGTCGATTAATAACAAACATAAATCCGCGATTTTCGCCACATCAATCATACAGCACATATCATTATCAACCTCGATAAATGTCAGACGTCGTTTCCGACCAGAAACAATCGTAATCGGCCCAATAACACTCCGCAAATTATGTCGTGTATAATTCTTCACCAACGAACGTATAAGCGTACTTTTTCCAACTTTAGGGGGGCCTACTACCGCGACTATATAAGGCGGGACTTCGGCAGTATTGTAAGTTTGTTCGGCGACAGGTATATGATGACGTTTCGTCTCGATATCAAGAGTATGACGTAATGAGCGAGCAGCTCTCACACTTGATTTGAAAGCGAAAGCTTTTTTGTTTTGATTTTTGGGGGTTTTTTGTTTGATATTTTTTCGTTTCTTTTTCACAGCTGATGGACCTGAATGAGGTTTTCTGTGTGGTTTGTTTTCTTGGGCTTCCATGCTAAGTAAATAAGATAATCAAGTTACCAAATAGTACAGTGAAATCTCCACAAACAAGGTGTCAGGGACGCCGAAAATGCTACCCCGTTTGTGGAGATTCATTTGTAAGGGATTAGGAATTCGCTATGTATTTTCACTTCGTTTCCTGAAGTTCTCCACTTCCACGGGCCCAGTTTGTAGAGTTTTCACGGTATATAGAAGTTTGTATAAGCGAAACCTAGCGAAATTTTGAAGTTTGCCTTCTAGCTAGCCACATGCATGCCCCAAATGGGAATTGTGCCTCCAGTTAAAAAATCCTTGACCAGGCTAGTCTGAATTACTATATGTATATGGATATATCATCTATTTTTTTATGATTTCAGTGCGACAAGCAACCCTGGAGATTAGCCTCATTGGCCATCAACACATGTCCGAAAATGCGGGAAGTATGCTCAGATCACCTGAAGGAATAGTTTTCCATTTTCGAAATCCCGAATGAGTAAAAGAAAAATATACAATATTTTAATAGACAAATTAATTATTATCTTTACCATCTTTTTCATTCAAAGGTTTGCTCTTTACAGTCAATTTATAAATTGTTGGATTATTTTTAGACAATTCTTTCCAGAAAGGCGGGTAGATATAGAAAGCAGATGCTACACTGACAAAGCATATCACTATGAAGTCTATTTTAGACAATCTCAATTGCATTTCCTAGCAAATAGAATATAATTAAAATAGATCTAGCTTGTCGTTGTCAAAGGGCAATGTGATCCTAAAAAGTCACATCAGAAACCATAGCCGCAGACCATTCAGGCATAGGCGTGAACTTTCCAATTTCCCAGAAAACTTGGGTATCAAAACCCCGTACCGTATTCCAGACCTGAGGATATAAACCCTCTGAGAATGGCTATTTTGCTCCAATGGTCCGGTCCATGGTCCTAAATCTGGCGGATCCAGATGCATAGATCCAAGACATGGGGGTCTTGATGGATACAATTCAGGGCTCTCAACTCTTACGATCTAGTCGTGAGTCTCACGATTTTGGGTCTACAAATACTATAGAATCCCTGTCTTTTCATAGAAACGAATACTAATAGGATGTGTCACGATAGAATACTGAGATTTTGACGAATCTCATGATTTTGATGGTTTCTAGGTTGAGAGCCCTGACTATTACGCCTATGAATTCAGGGATCACTAGATTTCCAGGGAAAAATTACTAAATCCAGGTAAAATATCGGATATGTTTTCTCGGAAAAGAGGGAAAATTTCATATTTTTTGTATAGAAAATAGAAATCCTTGGAATTTGAAAATCGAGGGAAACAGTTCAAAGGGGTTGGTAAGTATGCAATGGTGGCAATTTTTTGGAAACGAAACGAAACGAAACTGGGGGGTCCAGGCCCACAGGTACCCAAATTTATCCCCTATCGAATTAACCGCTTATATCGAAGTCTGAAATTGAACAAATATGGTCCCAAACCGTCAAAAGTAACAATATTTAATCGCTTATAACAAAGAAATTATCGTGGTCCCTTGAGCTACGATAAAACGAGAGTTGACTGTATTGGTTCGAAAGAAATACGAATAAATTTATAACCGATGATACGTCCATCACAGTAGTATATATATTAGGAAATCTTATCCAAGTTCCACTATCAGCTTACTATGAAAAGACCAAGGATCTGAAAATCGTGAGACTCACGAAGAGATCATGAAAGCCCAAGCAGATTTCGTTACAACACTTAAACCAAACTTTTTCACCTGTGGATCCCCTCTCATATTAGTTATATATTGCAATACAAATTTTGAGATCCTTTGGACCCCAAGGTTGGAAACCACTAACATACACCCATACAATAAACAAAATAATAACTATTGAGAATTGGCCACAATTATAATTAACCAAATTGATAATATAGAACCTATGACGAGAATAATAATAATAATAATAATAATAATAATAATAATAATAATAATAATAATTGAAATTTCTTCCAAAATACACACAAAATCTAAATCCACTAATGTTACTTTCTAAAATATACCAACTAAATCTTGACTAAATATATATGTAAATCCTTCATCAAAACGTTAAAAGTTCTGGAAAAAGTTGGCCGTTTCCTTTCCTTGTTTGACACAAGTAACAGGTATCAGTGGATGATCTGATTTCATAAGGTAATTATGGGCATAAGGCATTGCGTTGGAGCGCTCAGCAAACGTAGTACCATTGCCAATCCATACAAAACACATCTTACCATTATCAAGGATGAACACGTCATTGGGGTCTAGCATGTCTCGCGATAGTTTTCCCTCAGATACCATTGTGAATTCCATTTGACCAGATGCGTCGCTAAGCTTGTAGAGCTGTGCTGCGAATGCTACTGTTAATTTTTCCTTCTTTTCATCGAGGTCTCCTTCTTCTAAAGGATCGTCACTAAGAGAAGTGTAGAATTCGTGGGACTTGGGCTAGAAAATTGAAAAAAGGATTTTGGTTAAATATATGCACAGTGGGACCTCGCTCATACGGACACCAACGAACGATCAAATATTGTTTGTATTAACTAAGTTCCACTGTACAGTTTACTCCCGTTTATCGAAGTTCAAGGAATTGAGGAAATTGCTTCGATATAACAGTGACTTTTATGTTACTTTGACGGTTTGAGACCATATTTGTAGAATTTCAGTCTTCAATAGTGGTATCAGTGTTCGATATGACGGGGAGTTATGGATAATAAAAATAAAGTCTGAAATTATACAAATATGGTCTCAAACCCTCAAAGTAAGAAATAATCCATCAGTTATTTCAAAGTGATTATCGCGGTCCTTTGAGCCTAGATATAGCGGGAGTTATCTGTATTTTCGTATTCAACTGAACTTACACAATCAAGTTCATCAAGCGTCTCTACTGTAGCCTTCCCACGTTCAGATTTAATAGTTTGTAAGTACTGTACTGCCTTGAACTTCTCATCTTTGTTACAAGTTTTTCCATTCCATTGAAATAGAGTAAGACCTTTGTCAAGGATAAACACATCTGTAGAATCGAGGGCTGCCTTCTTTGCTGGTACCTGTGGATAGGTAGAGCATTAGAATCAAGCATGGAATAACTTTTTGAGATAAAACGAGACATGAAATATTTTCCGCGAAGAATCGAAACAGCGAACGGCGAGGGCTGCCTGAATTGGACCGATTGCAAACCAACCAAAATCGCATATACATGTATTAGGTTTATTATCATATATGTACTAGAATCATGTTTATGAATTTCCATAGGATTCGTATTATATTCAGTAAACTTGTGATTAAATAGAAGTGTGTATGAGTATAGATAATTAAATATAGTTAACTCGTATTATATCGAATACCCAACTTATCGTATTCGTTCCAATTCAGACGCCGTTAGGTTAAGCGCCAAGCGAGAAAGGGGTTTACCTCTGTTCTAATAAATGTACTTGTTTCAACAAGAATTGTCCACACAATATGATTATTAAATACTTAACCATGGATGGCGGATGTTGTACATCTGCTTGGTGCTTGGATATTGTTCTAAGTCAGTGGTCCGTGATCGTTTTTTCGGGGACACCATGCCTTTTTGGGGTCGCGGGACACTGTTCTAAGGTACAGTCTCGGCAAATTCTGGAATATTTCCCCCGGCTAGTACGTATTATACGTTCGAGTTACAATTTTTGGTGACGTAATTTTATTAGACTGATTTCCGGGATAGATATTTTTCATGAGAACGGTAGTTCTCCAAATGTTGATGATAGATCTCAGCATAGTTGGCTAATTTATGTATTACAGGCAGCCCTCCCGTCCGTGAGTCAGCCATTCGTGGTTTTATCTATTCCCGGAAAATATTTTGTATCTTGTTTTCTTGTTCTTGACACGTTCGCTTGAATATTCGAGATTTCGCCACACAACACTACAGTTGGATGGAGAAATTTTCAGATATTTTTTGGAAAAATTAATATTTCCATCGAATAGTACTTTCTTGCACAATAACATTTGATTTGTATGTACTTTGGAAGACATTCTACAGTTGGTAAGTATGTAATAATTTCAATCCATTCCGGATTTTTTGAATATTTCAAATCTTCGTGTAACAATAGAAATATTCCAGAGTTTGTGCCGGAACTTTATCACTCATATATTCGGAAATTGATGCGGGATTGGAGGGAGGATTTCAATATACATTGAACTCCGCTTAATTGGGACACCGGTTATATACTTGCCAACTGTCCCTGTTTTTGGATATATGTTGAGGGCCAATGAGACTAATGTCCCGCCAAAACTCGCTAAAAACCTTAATTGTCCCGATTTTTAGGTCCAGTATAATACAAATATGTTACGTCACGCGATGTCCCGCTAAATTGGTGTCTCCCGTCCCGCATTTTTCTTTACTCAGGTCGGCAAGTATGCGGTTAATCAGGACACATTTCATTTAGAATTTGGATCCAAACCATAGTAATGCAAAAAATTTGGTTAATCAGGAACTCCGCATAATTGGGACACTTTCGTCCCAGCTTTTTGTCCCAATTAAGCCAAAGCTGGCTACGTAAATAGAAACTGAAAGTGAAAATAGATGTTTTTCCATTTACAGTAAACCCCACAGCCAGATTCAGGTTAAGTGAAGTTCCCGATTAACCGAAAACTTTTTGTATTTCCAGTTTAAACGGTGTCCTTATCAAGCATAGTCCAGTGTATTTGTTGCAGTCCAACTGCGAATTTGGCCCATTCGCGAATAGACCAATTTGAATTGGTCCGAGTGCGAATTTGTTATTTCTGTGTGGCCAAGACTAATTGTCATACGTATAATCGCTTATATGCTTTCTGGAACCAGTTACTATTTCGCTGAATGCAGTAATAGTAGTTTTCATCTGTTATTTTGTATTACCTATTGCGTATTTCGTTAATGTGCGTTAACCAAGGTGAACTGCATTACCACTTTCATTTGCTTCTGCTGGTTTGCCTTATGACCTTGATTTTTGCTAGCGATTAACATTGGGACGGACAGGGATTAATTAATATATTGACAAGCAATAAATTGTGTATGGCATGACCTTATCTAGATATCTTAATGAGTATGTGTAAATCTAAAAATAATTCGCACTCGGACCAATTCAAATTGGTCTATTCGCGAATAGGCAGTTGGACTGCAACATATTCATACAGGGGAGGGGGGTTTTTCGTCAAAACAATTTACCTCTTTAACAGTAATACGTTTCTTCTCTCCATGAAAATGAAGTAGTCTAATTCGATAATTCTTAGGTTCTACATGTCTGAATCCAGTATCAGCTCCTCCTTTCATTATGGTCAATTCTTTGAAGTAACTGTTGAACAGATCACTTTCATACGATTGTACTTCTCTATGCTGAATAGGCTTATC
Source organism: Oopsacas minuta (assembly GCA_024704765.1). Taxonomy (NCBI): domain Eukaryota; kingdom Metazoa; phylum Porifera; class Hexactinellida; order Lyssacinosida; family Leucopsacidae; genus Oopsacas; species Oopsacas minuta. The sequence goes on along the minus strand of JAKMXF010000345.1, from coordinate 26,869 downwards.
ATCAAGGAGAGTGTCTAGTTCTACAGTTTTGTACGCAGCTGTTCCGTATTCATCCTATGGAGATAGAATACAAATGATTACTATGGGGTAGAAGTAGGTCATTAGTCGATCACCAAATCAATGATCAAGATCACGATCGTCATCGAAGGTCGTGAATGCTATCCTTACGCAAAAAAGGATCGCGACCACGTTCATGATGATTTCAGATCACTTTTCTGAAATGTATAAGCAATTTTTATATAAGAAACAGATGCTTAATTCCGTCCGAGCTGTTATGCGAAATATACCAGTTCGATTGCCTTGAAAATTAGCACATATATTTTTTGTGCTGGTCCTATGGTTCTATTATAAAATGTAGTATCAGCAATTGTTATGAATCATATTTACTGACCTGAGTCGATTCCTTTCCTATCCAGAAATGTAGATCAAAATTGAGAGCATCACTATCAGGTTCTTTATAAGTATTCATCAGAATATAGCTGTCGCCCTCGTAGAACTTACCATAATCCTCCTTTGGCCAATGCGTAACCTTGAACTTGACAATACGCCATACTTGCATGCCTACCTTCGTGCCTGCACCCTTCCAAGCGGGTTCAGTCTCAGCAGCAGCTTTCTTCACCGATCTATCAGCGTCAGTCCCGACCAGGGCCATGTTAGAGTCTTTCCAGTCATATTCTTTACCTTTAACGAGACCAGCCATTGTATGTAGTTATTGTGTTTCTAATCTTCAATTATTTGGGAAGATGGAGATAATTTGAAATTTGTGTATAGATATGGAACACAGATATACCGAAATACCCAAGATTTGAAATTCTACAATTATGGTCCCAAACCGTCAAAGTAACATAAATATTATCGGTTATGTATTTCTAAGTAATCATCGCGGTCTCTTGGGCTTAGATATACCGGGAGTTGACTATATTCTATAGGGGACTACATGATGTTTTTTTGCAGCTCTATTAAGAAACAGATGTGCTTTGTTGGATAATAGAGATAGAATAAACCAGATATAAAACAGTAATAATAAATGGCTCATGTCAGTAGTTCTGTACATATATTATGATGTTTGCATGTTTGTTGCGTATCTTATGTACCATTAGCTCATTTGTCAGATGGTCATGGGCATAGCCGAGAACGATGAGTTGAGGCAAGACATATTTTTGGGGTACATGAAAGTGTTTTTGAAATTATACTAATATTCGGCGGTCTTCCTCAAAATTGTGGGATCTACTGTCGATTCTTTTTGGACCCCGTGACTCGTCTATGCAGTGGTCCAGTTATAACCTGAGCGTCTTTTGGTCCTGTAGTACTATTGCTATGGCAAGGAAAATTTCAACCAGACAACTTCAAAATTCAAAATTCAAAATTCGTGTCGCCATGTCTCTCTGTCACTAAGAATATATTATTGATAATAATTGATTTCAGAAAAATAGCCAAGAAATTCTCCCGAATATATTTTATACTGTTATACTTTAGTGTCATTTGAGGCACGAGGTACCAAGACCCGTGCGAACACGAATTATTCTTAAGCCCCGCAGTCGCAGCTCGAGCAAGCAAAGCGTGTTCGTTTGATATATAAAAAGTGAAGAAAGGTGGCGAATTTCGTGATATTAAAACCTATTTTGGTAATATCGCGTTAAAACTACCCATGCAAACTCAAATCTGAATTACACACAAGATTCCAACGAACTGTAAGAGAATATGCCACCCCAAAGTCACGAAACGCGATTTCCCCTAAATTTGACCCCGCTGGAGCACTTTGCATACCACCCCCTCCCCTTGTAGCGTTATGTAATGTTTGAATGGTCACCCTCCCCAAATACCTTGCATAACCCAAGCATATTCGCCTCAAAAAAATAAATCAAAAGTTCTAAAAACTTCATCAATCAGTAGATATTAGTAGAAATCTCTATGCATACACTTTTGGAGAAATCTCAAATTTCCTAACACACACATAACATAATGAAACCGATATTCTGCTACATAGCCGTAATACAACCTTGCTACCAGGATAGTGGATAATGATACCGTATTAGGAAGAATATTAATGATTTTCTGGGAATTTGTGAAGCGAATTAAGCGAACAAGAAGTTATAGTTCTACTAATAGATATTTGATAGGGATTGAGATAATTGGAGGATTACAATCTTCAATTATTAGTCCTATTGTAAAATAATATATTGATTGTTTCTTCAAATTTAACGAGCATTTGGCTCGTCGCTTCGCGGTGAACTCGGTGCATTGCGTCTCAGAGTATCCAGTATTCTCCAAATTGACGGCCCCTTTGAGTATTATAATATAGATATATTTAGAACAATGTAATTCACAAATATACTTATATGGCATATATATTATTGAATTCTTTTTGTAAGATCAACACCCTTTGTATCCGTTTAGAGCAAGCCTAGCCTGTATGTACATTTTGAGATTTGGATAATTTGTTTACTGTATATTTATAGAAACAACAATAAATTTACATATGATTAACCCAAAAGTGTGAAAATTTCATTGACAACAGACAGACAAACAATATTTGAGATTTAATAATATAGATTATGTAAATACAATGGGAATCGGGTAATGGGCCGTTCAAATTTACTTAACGGTACAAAGGGAGGTGAGGGGAGGCGGTTCTTTTGTATTACAAATGATGAAACACAGGGAGTTAAAATTTAGGGAATTTTGCGTTACGTAACGTTTGAACGGGCCGGACCCTAAGGGGCAACCCTCAAAACAAGGGTAGTACCTCTTATCCGAATTTTTCCTACAAAATTTTAGTACAAGAATTGAAAATTTGTTTAGGCGACAAGTATTAACTGAGTTCTATTGTAAATAAAAATTCCCTTAATGACTAACGTCATGCAGTAGAACTACGGAGAACTAGGAAGCCTCTCCCGGAATTTATAATTTGCCAGAATCTCAGAATTACATTGCATTAATGCTACGTAATTGGAATATTTCTTTAACCCAAACAAAATTATCGATGTAGAATTAAAAAAGTTAACTCAGTTGTTCTTATCGAAAGGCTGCTAGGGAAAGTATTTGATACGAAGTAGAAATATAGTTATGCCATAAATTCTTTGTGGCTCTTAAACCATATAGCATGCTAATTCTCAAAAACCATTTGTCCATATAATTTGCTCCAAATTGCAAAAATTGCAGCTCAGTTTGTGGCTTTTATGAATATTTGGGAGAACAAACTGCCAATTTTCTCCGTATTGTCCCATATTGTACTTTAACTATATTATAAAGGAAATTGCCTGATAATAGTCAATTAATTTCGAAATTTTTGAGAAAATTTTGTGCGGTTTTTGGGAGATGCAAAGATCTCAGTGGTTCGACTGTATTTAGATGTGATCACAAACATTTACTTAAAGGGGATCAGTGATTTTTGAAATTAAATGAGTTAAATACGTGCGTTGATATTTTACAGCAGGGAGATAAATTGTCTGTAAGAAAGTCTTGTAATATATTAAACTATTTAGAGTAGAGTTTAGTATTTGTATTAATATGCTGTCAACTTATAATTGAATTCGGATAAGACTTCTGGAGACAAATATTAGTAGTCAATGCGCAATATATCGTCTTTCAAAGGACCGCAATAATTACTTCTATATAATCGATGAAATTTCTGTTACTTTGACGGCTTGGGACCATATTTGTACAATTTCAGACTTTGATATATGCGGGTATTCGATATAACGGGAGTTAACTGTATGTACTATCCGTACGAGTTCTGCTGTAATTCGAATACTGATATCAGATTTTCGAGAGAATATCGCAACCAGAAATTAACTTACAAAACTAGAAATATCAAAAACTTTGAAGTAAATTCATATATGAAGTTACAATATATATGAATGTATTTCAAAAGGGCATATAAAACCATGTAATCAGTGTATTGTTATATTCTATAGAGCAGATCAGGTGTAATGCAAATACTATGAATTATCACATGTAAATTGGAAAATAGAGAAATAACCGCGGCTTTCACAGAAATGACTTTATAGAACTCAAATATTCACTGCCAAATGCCTGAATTTTCGGATCATTCTCAGAATATGATGTCCCAAATCAATTATTCGAATCTTCCGTTTTACTCGAATATATTCAAACATTGCAAATTTCGCTGGATTTAAACATTACATTTTTTCGGATCCACCGAAATTTTGAGGCTATATTCGTGCATTAGTCTTTTGTTAATGCAGCAGTTCCCAACCTCAGCTCTCTTTCACCAGAGGACCCTATGCCCAGGGCAGAGTTGGAATCGGGCTCGGGTTTCTCGAGTCGGGTCGGGTCGGGTTCAAAGTTGATCAGTTCGAACTTTGTGCGTAATTTTTTAAATTCAATGATTTAATTCTATTTTTGAAAGATTATATTTACATTAGAAAACATCACATGGAACTTTAATGAAATAGCCTCAAAAGGACATTTATGGGATAAATATTATTAACCCATAATATTGCAAGAACAAATTTTCCTTAAAATACAGAACATGTTACTAGCTACTTAATTTACTCAATACTATATTACGCAAGTATTCTGTATTTTGTATAACAAGTAGATATTTGTTTTCGTGAGAATGTCAACCAAACATATATTCTAGAGGAATTTCAGTTAATATCTACACTGATTTACACTTCGGGTTCGGGTTGGGTCGGGTTCTGAAAGTGGATCCGATTTCAACTCTGACCCAGGGGTGTATCCATGGGCGTAAATCCGGGGTGGCGGGGTGCTGCATACATATATCAGCCTACTTTTTGTGGCGGATTTCCCCCATTTGGGTCAGAGGATACTCTAAAGGAGTATATTCCGAGTACTTTTAATGTAGATCTTTGCCATAATTATGTCAATAGAATTCTATAATTGGAGTATTTGTAACAGAACTATGAAATTTAATATATTTATAATTTTATTTCACTTTCCAAAAATATATGGAAATTTCATTTTATAGTTGTAGATAGCCTTGTGTACTTCGGACACCACAATTACTAAATCTTGAATTTATACCTTTATTGATAATTATAGTATAATACATCATCCCCTCCACTTTTGCGAACGGATTTACGCCAATGGGTGTATCCCTAAGTATAAATGTAAGGGAACGGTCCTAAACACTGCTACTCCACTAAATTTCCCCTCTTATGTAGTATAACAAGAACAAGCCAACTTCATCAAAACAATTTTGATATTTTCTATAAAAATTTATTTCGAATATTTCATAATTGAACTTTGATATCAAAGATCAATATTTTGCGGTTTCTAGCCTTAGCATTTTCATAACATGTCAGCCTATTAGGCGATCACATGACGTCTTTTCAACCAGAAAATATTTTCTAGATGTGGAATGTGCGATCATCACATCATATTTGTGAAAACTTGATGATAGCTTCAGTTTGTTTGCTAATATCACGAGTATTGATTTTGTATAAACTATGCAATAATGCACTTCTTATTTATCCCTGGTCCAGAAAATAGTTGTAGATTCCAGCCCATGTATTACGTAGACCACGCGAAGCCTTGAATAGAAAATTTCGATGGATATTACTCATGCTATCAGCAATTCACAATACACAATAATAGAAAGAAGTAACTAAATAATTATGATAAAGCATTAATGGGAAAATATAAAAGAAAGAAGAACTAGAACACCCACGAAAGGAATGTCTTATTATGTACTCGTTGGTGTTCTAACCAAGGTGAATACAATTAGAAAGGTATATAAAACAAATGAAAGATTATTTGTCATTCAAAACTTTGTTACTTGTTATGAAGGACTTGAAACAAAAAGGATTGTCTATTTTCTTTGGTGTAATAATAATAGTAACCCTTATTACAACGTTCTATCTTACATTCGGCAAACCATACGAAGAAGATTTTGCGAAAGTAGAAATTCACACAAATAACAATGAGAAAATAATAGAGGATAATGGTAGCTGGATAGAATACAGTGAGAACTGGGACCAAGAAGTCCTGGTTACAACTAATATCACTGAGAAAACGCTTACATTCACAGATGGTTATCGCATGAAAATGATGTCAAAGGGTCTACATCCACTCAACATACAACACAAATATCTACATGATAGAATTGATAGGATAGAGAAATTCTGTAGTGACTCACTACTCCAAAGTAAAGGAGTGTATAACTTTGGGGGAGGATATCATCGAGTCCGTTTCAGTGATAAATCTGAACTGCTTCAGTGTGCGGTGCTGAAGGTGAGTTCTCGTACATGGATTCGTGTTTTCAGAGAATTGGAAGGAATCAAGGAAGAACCTAAACCATACGTAAATACCATTAATAGGATATCACTGAGTATCAATTATCAGAAACCAAAACTAAACGCACGTAGATACCAGACCTACACAAAGTTTTTGATAGCGAGAAATCCTTTCCAGAGATTATTATCAGCTTACAAAGAAATATTTATTACACATGACGGTTTGGGAAAACAGACGTTTAACGAAATTATCATTATAAATTATCTCTCAAATTTTACCGAAGAATCTATAACACAAATGAGAAATGAATTGAAAAGAAGAAAGAAGAAGTTAACACAAAGTGTAGATGATAGCATTATTCAGCAGATTAGAAGATTGAATGTAGAATATAGAAAATCACAAATCACATTCTTGGAATTCTTAAATTTTGTGGTCTATACTTTCAGAAATAAAGGCATCGAAAGTTTGGACGATCATTGGAAACCTATCAGCTATTTTTGTGATCTGTGTGCTATTAAATATGACATTATTGCCAAATTTGAAACTTTGAAAGAGGATTCAGATGCTATTCTAAACTACGTACAGAGAAACAATCCAAATCATAATGTCACATTCCCCGATGACGATCCATATACCACATTTGATCGTTGTAATGAAGCATTCAAGATTGTACCATTACATGTGAGAAGATCACTCTATGAACTATTCAAAGAAGATTATCTACTATTTGATTATGAGTATAGAGGAGATGATGAGTACAATATTTGCTAACATTCTTCCTGATATCTGATATAAGTATGTATGTGTGTAAGTGGATACTAATTTATTCTATCCAGGTCACTGGACTTTAAATTGTTACTATTTATACATATGGTATCTAAATTATCTACCTCATCATCGTGGTAGATGATCAAGTAGATAATCTATGGGGTAATGCAATAGATTCTATCAATGAGAGAGTATATGTAGCCTTAATAATCTATATTATTATATCTCAATTGTTGCTTGTCTGGTTGTCTGTTTCTTTGTTTGTCCGTTGTCAAGGAAAGGATTTACTGTATACAATTTGAAATTGTCGCACAACTATGTGTATTTATCGTTTATCAAGGTAGTAAAAGAATTCAATAAATTTTCACTCAATATATCCAACATGCTGAATCTAATTTTCACTCTTTTAGATTAAGTATATGCAAATTTATTGTTGTTTTTTATGAATATAATGTAAACAAATTATCCAAATCTCAAAATATAAATACAGGCTTGCTTTAAACGGCTACCCAGGGCTAATACAATACGCTGGATCCGAATTTCGCATTTTCGATTTTCTTAGATGAAAATTTATTGTTGTTTTTATGAATATACAGTAAACACATTTCAAAATTGAGGTAGAATCATACTTTCAACGACTATACTGCCATACTCGAGTATGCTGAGTCTGAATAAGGTAAACAACATCAATATTATTAAAACTCAATTGTTGTTTGCCTGTTTGTTTGTTCGTTGAATACCTCGAGGCGCAATGCGCCGAGTTCATCGCGAAGCGACGAGCCAAGGGCTCATTTTATATAATATAAAAATCGAGCACACTTTATCACATTATAATTATGTAACCAGTGAAGTTAGTCAGATGCCATTCGGATTATATCAATGCTAGCCTAGAAGGTTTATGTCATATTAATATCAACTCATTCTGACACCTCGGTGACTAACGATGAGCATCATATATTCTCTCATTGATAGAATCTATTGCAATACCCCATAGATTATCTACTTGATCATCTACCACGATGATGAGGTAGATAATTTAGATACCATATGTATAAATAGTAACAATTTAAAGTCCAGTGACCTGGATAGAATAAATTAGTATCCACTTACACACATACATACTTATATCAGATATCAGGAAGAATGTTAGCAAATATTGTACTCATCATCTCCTCTATACTCATAATCAAATAGTAGATAATCTTCTTTGAATAGTTCATAGAGTGATCTTCTCACATGTAATGGTACAATCTTGAATGCTTCATTACAACGATCAAATGTGGTATATGGATCGTCATCGGGGAATGTGACATTATGATTTGGATTGTTTCTCTGTACGTAGTTTAGAATAGCATCTGAATCCTCTTTCAAAGTTTCAAATTTGGCAATAATGTCATATTTAATAGCACACAGATCACAAAAATAGCTGATAGGTTTCCAATGATCGTCCAAACTTTCGATGCCTTTATTTCTGAAAGTATAGACCACAAAATTTAAGAATTCCAAGAATGTGATTTGTGATTTTCCATATTCTACATTCATTCTTCTAATCTGCTGAATAATGCTATCATCTACACTTTGTGTTAACTTCTTCTTTCTTCTTTTCAATTCATTTCTCATTTGTGTTATAGATTCTTCGGTAAAATTTGAGAGATAATTTATAATGATAATTTCGTTAAACGTCTGTTTTCCCAAACCGTTATGTGTAATAAATATTTCTTTGTAAGCTGATAATAATCTCTGGAAAGGATTTCTCGCTATCAAAAACTTTGTGTAGGTCTGGTATCTACGTGCGTTTAGTTTTGGTTTCTGATAATTGATACTCAGTGATATCCTATTAATGGTATTTACGTATGGTTTAGGTTCTTCCTTGATTCCTTCCAATTCTCTGAAAACACGAATCCATGTACGAGAACTCACCTTCAGCACCGCACACTGAAGCAGTTCAGATTTATCACTGAAACGGACTCGATGATATCCTCCCCCAAAGTTATACACTCCTTTACTTTGGAGTAGTGAGTCACTACAGAATTTCTCTATCCTATCAATTCTATCATGTAGATATTTGTGTTGTATGTTGAGTGGATGTAGACCCTTTGACATCATTTTCATGCGATAACCATCTGTGAATGTAAGCGTTTTCTCAGTGATATTAGTTGTAACCAGGACTTCTTGGTCCCAGTTCTCACTGTATTCTATCCAGCTACCATTATCCTCTATTATTTTCTCATTGTTATTTGTATGAATCTCAATTTCCACAAATTCTTCTTCTTTTGGCTCGCCCAATTGGTCTTCAATTATTTTCTCATTGTTATTTGTGTGAATTTCTACTTTCGCAAAATCTTCTTCGTATGGTTTGCCGAATGTAAGATAGAACGTTGTAATAAGGGTTACTATTATTATTACACCAAAGAAAATAGACAATCCTTTTTGTTTCAAGTCCTTCATAACAAGTAGCAGAGTTTTGAATAAAAGACTATAGTATTCTTCTTATATCATTACTATATTAATGATTAAGTACATGTTACCTGGACAGTATCGCGCTACAGAGCTTGTAGTTTATATGTGCATACTATCGTGGCTAAAGTAGCATCAATTCATTTACCATTGAATATTCTATACGAGTAGTTGGAATTCATCCTAACATATTCCTGGAATTAATAATATTGGAAAGTGTCCAAAATCAATTCCAACTTCGGAATTTGTCATAAACTCATATACTAGGGATTATGGAAAATCAAATATTCAATTTATCCAAAAATCAATATTCTTCCTTGAAAATTCACCCGCCAACAACAATATTAAGAAGTCTGGCCATAGTCCGGGGAATGATATACACTAATCCAAGTGAAAATTCTTCACAAACTACCTAATTGTGAATATAAATTTGGACAAATTGCAATTTAGTAAGTTACAATTAGCATACGTATAGTTTTCCGACTACACAGAGATACCTGGAACATCCCGGGATTTGATCTATGATCCAGGGGAAAAGTTACTAACAACATTGTAGTGGGAAGCGAGTATGCTGATTCCGAACATGATATTGTAGACAACTTATTGGGAATATTTGTTACTTTTAGGTACATAAAGTAAACAAATTTCATATTCGTAGTAGATTCAAACATTTAAAGGCTATACTTGAGTTAATCAAATATGCTGAGTCTTAATATGAAATTGCAAACAACATTTCATAAATATTTGTCCACTTTGGGGACATAAAGTAAGCAGATTTGAAGATTATGGCAGTATCATGGTTGTTACGGTTAAGATCATCAGTTAATATTCGAGGGTCGTAGGCTCGAGTGTGGACACGAAGTGTTCACAATCGCGTAGCGAGAGCAAGCGAAGCGCGCTCGTATCTTATATAATAAAACTCAATGATTTTGTTTTGGTCCGAATTGATGGAGGAACTTGTAAGAGCTACAGGTACGAGGTGGAGAATGATGTTTCTAGAAACAAATTTCAATATCTAATGAAAATATTGTCAACTTCTCACATTGTTCATATTTGTTTGGTAATTTTGTATATACATAAGGGAATATATACAAAAATTCAAAAAAGGCTTAATTACATACGAATATATTCAAATAGATTATCTGGTCAACGTTAACCAACTTTAGAATTTCTTCTTCTTTGAATTCGAACTTGTATTACTTCGATGATAATTCCGAAAATGAAATTCAATTGCTCCAACACGTCATAATTTGAAAAATACATTGTATAAGATATCCCAGATTTTGTTGATTCGTCTCCTTGACGCTACTGCTGGGGGCATCCATTGTATATACATATTTGAAATAGACTTATAGTATGTCTTAAGCGCATGAAAAATAGAGTCTAAACTGATTTAAGATTTCAACCAGAACACTTTGTAATGGTACTACGGCCCCCACTGATATTTGGGTGAGATTGCATAATATGCAAGGCTAGATGGGAACGAGGTGGGCAGAAATTCTGCAGTATTAATTAGGCCTACAGGGCACACCGGCGCATTTGTGCCAGGCTTACAAGGCCACGAAAGTTTTGACTTGGCCCGCGTGCAACTCTGCACTACATGAGCAATTATGAAATATTATTATTTCACTACAGTCTAATAATTGAACATTCAGTCACAAGAGGTGTAGATTTAATGCATCATCTTTCAATCATATATATTCTGAAAATATAATGGATTCATTAAGTGTATCTCCATTGGGACAGGCAGTGAATACAACATCTATGAATGTACCACCAAGGCTAATTGAAAAATCTAACTTTGTATCAGATGATTGCCCAGAAATTCTGAAGACAATGATGTACTAGATTATATGTAAACAGACTTTCTTTGAGAGTTCAGCATTTTACCTAAAATATATTCTTAGAAACTAAGGCCGACATCGATATTGATCTGAAGTTAGCAGCACGATTAGCAGCCAAAAGTGGACGAGATTGTTACAAAAGCATTTATTATAAGCTACTTAGTATATGTTACTGGATAACCATCTTCCCAAATTTGATAATTCATTGTAACTCGAATAATTCAATCCAATCCACACAGGTGTACTCAATGTATTTCCAGGATAATTCGCTACAAGATCTTGTAACATTTCATTCTCATCTTCGGAAATTATACTTCATGAATTTCCTCCTCTTGTAATGCAATTTTGACAAATTGTCCAAGTTAACTCTATAATAGTGATAAACACACATACTTGTTCAATATTAACGAATGTAGTGGATGCTGATTATAAGAACTTCATCCAGAGTAGTAATACATGTTCATATATTCGGCACGGCACCCACTGTATAGTTGCTCACATACTGTATTTGTAGTTGATTGAAGAATAATTATAGCATACCAAAAGATTGCGAGGAAGTTATATCACAAAATATCCCAAAGATAACAATAAGCTTGATTGCATACCAAAACAACATATTATAGATTCAGTAAATATCCCCCTACAAACTAATTACTTACAATTTATATATAATAAACGTTATGTTAAAACTACCGAAATATTATCATAATTCTGATGATTGTAACTCGATATATTATTGCCTACGCATTAAAGGCAGCTTTGTATTTCATGTTTGTGATTTAATCATATTAAATATTTCTTTGATAATTTTGACAATAGAATTATATTGGGTTGTTGTGAATATAAAGATGATAAATTCACCGCCAAATTCAACATCTTTACATTTAACCATAATCTTCGAAATTCTTTTCTATCGTATTATAATTTGTTGCGTTTCATAGCTTAAAATTTGTATTTGTTATTTGTATCTAAATTGCATTACGAAGAAGCCATAATAATGCAATTTATTTTTGGCTTGGATTCTGGACACATCCAACCTTTATTGATAAAACAACTTGGTTATTCAAAGTGAGGTATATCTATTTTATTTTGCTTGTTTTCATCTTTGCCAATTCATATACCACATTTACTCAAATAGTAGTCCCTCCCCGTACAATCATCATAATCGCCCGCTCCATTTGGGTGACTGTGTACACAATCATTACTCTGATAAAACTGGGTCAATAGCATTTAAACTACGATGGAGTAACATAATACCTTCATATAAATCATACACACTGGCTAGCTTGATGCTAGAATCTCATAAATGTAACCTAAAACTCTCCATTATCTTCTCTGGTTAATAATTGCATCATTTATATTGCCACGTTTACAAAAACGGAATATTCCCTATCCTATAGGAAGAACAATGATCATGAACCTGTTATCCATTTTCTGTAATTGCATTACTTTCCATATTTTCTGCTCATGGTTGTGTGGGCCCGATTATGCACTTTTTTGGACCTTTTGTGAAAGCCCACTCATATGGTAACACATTAGTAGGTTATTATTGCATCATTATGCTCCGCTAACGTACGTAAATATTAATTGATGATGCAATTATTAGTAATTATTGAATAATCTTTTCATTATAATTTTAGTTAACATACACTGAGCTATGAATTTCTTAACTAAAAAATTCATTGTTCGTCTTATCTGGTAATTCATAGTAACCATGTTTGTATTAACGGGATTCTACTGTATTTCACAAATCCTGCAAAATTTTGGTAAGCAAGTAGAATACGAAACTGATTTGTATGCAAACAATCATAACTATCATTAAACATGTCTCATTGCCTATTAGAACACAAGAATATACAACTAGTAATATATGTATACATATATATATATATATAACAACAAAAATAGGACACTTGATAGAAAATATTCACAAAATATTGAAACATCATGATGTATATTAGAGATGAATAGAACAATATTCATTTAGGAGAGAATAGCAAGTTGTATAACATACCTATAAGAGGAAAAAGATAATAGAAATATAGTGTGAAGAATTGGTATAAGGGTGTTAGATGGACTAGAGCTCGGTGAAATTATAGTTACTTATCGAATATAATATGGAAACATTCAAACTAGTCATACAAAGTAATACTAGATACTTGAGCAAGAAAAAGTGATATCATTGGTGAGCTTGAAGGGAACGGTTTACCCTGCACTTCTACAGATTTCCAGTTTACTTTCCAAAAGTGATATTATTGCATTTTTCGATAGTTCTCAATCTTACGAATATGTGGAAAAATATGAGAGCTCCATCATAAATACTTGCTAAAATATTTAGCATTTAGCTAGCATTCCCTAATTTTGTTATCAAACTACCCCAGCCATAATGTCAAAGTATACTCCACTAGACACATTTTTTTCAAATTAATGTTATATCAATTATTACATAAATATTATCTATTATATGTTTACAACATGATGTATACATTTCATAGCTCTATCTATAAAGGTATTTATGATATTTGCACCCAAATGCCAATTTCCTCACACCCTTGTAGAGCAGATTTAGGCCGCCAGAGATCTACACGGCAGCCCAGATTCGCAGTAAAATATCAAAAAGTTGCGACCACTGGAACGAATATATATACTGTGTAGGGTATACATTCCACTTGAACAAATAGGTAGAGAAATAATCATTGAATTGCGATTACTAACATAGCTAATCAATTTGAAAAATATTCGCAAGGGGTTAAGATTGAAAACTGATACCGAGAATCCAAAGAAGAATCTCAGAAATTTGATATATTTAGTAGTTTGAAATCATTGAAATATATCGTCAAAACAATATATTTTCCAATGTTGAAACCGATCCAACCGAATATCAGTATTCACGAATAGTTGCTCACCGAATACTGATATTCGGTTGCAACCTTGATATTTTAATATAAACGAGAACAAGGATGTATATGACAGTTAGAAAATACTCACCAAGGTAGGAACCATGTTCATTCTCTGTCTTCGCAAGTTCTTAACAGCATTGAAGATGTCAATAGATTTTCTTATGTTAAGTTCTCTAATAGAATTCAATACTGTCATTATAATGCCAGTCTTAGAAATACCATCTTCACAATGTATGATTATAGGAACAGTATTTGAGTCTTGTTTCTGTTTCATAATTCTGTTCAGAAGGGCGATAGCACATACTACATCATTCACTGTACCATCATCATTCCATATTGGAGATATACACTGAGTGAATGAGTGTTCCTTTCCTGCTAAAGTATTTTTCAAAGAGATTTCCTGTTTCACAAATGCATTCGTTTCAGCAGAATTGATCAAAGTAGAAACAAAAGGTTCACAATTGATAGGTTTATCCTTCTTAGGCCAGTAACAAACACGATTAGATATTCCACTGAGAATCTTAGCTTTCTCCTTTCTCGTAGTCAGCATTATCACCATACTAGCTTCTGTTTGATAGATCATTTGTAGGAAATCTAGATGTGTCTCTTTAGTTGGATTGATAGTAGCAATGAATTGGGAATCGGAACTAGAACTAGCATTGATGTAATTACAGTCAAAGTGAGGAGAATCTAATACAACTCTGTTTTCATTAAATGGTACTATACTTTTGATTGGATTTTTCTGCAAATTTTCCTCTTTCAATGCATCGTCACTTTCTAGTACAACAGTCTTCTTGGATTCTTCGTTTAACTGTAGAAATTCTACCCCAAATAATGAATCTTCTCCAATTCCAGATTCTACATACTGTTGATATTTGGTAGGGAAATCTTTAATAGGTATGAATTTAGCAATGAATTTCTTGTTTTCTATTATAGGACTCATGGGTGTGTATTTTTCATAATTCTTCATTTCGCTATTACCACTTTGCTCTGTTTCATTCACTATTTCGTGTGAAATATTTGCACGTGGTATATTTGAAAGATATGCATAATCATGTTCACTGGGGTTAATTGTTTCGTCCAGCGTTGTCAATGATGTCTCATCTATTGTCATATACTCACGATTTGGATATGCTGAGAGATCTATGTATTCTTTAGTTAGTTGATTGATATCATCTTGATTTTCATAACTAGTATCTCCTCTATATGCTACATTGGAGAAAGCGGATTTAGGATGTTCAGATAGTTTGGCCTTATTAGATTGCCTTCTAATCTTTACGCATAGTAAGATGAATATTGGAGTTAGAATAATTGTCGTTACAATTATTGTCATAATCAATAACACTATTATTATTATTATGGTTATCAAAGCAATGTTTGTTGCTGCTTCTGTAGGATTTGTTGGTGTTGCCACAAGTTGTATAGAAATATGAGCTGTAGTGTACTTCACACCATAACTTGTAGAACGAATTAGTGAAATGTTTTCACTAAACGTTAATTGAGGAATTATATACGTAGGTATGGTCATTGTATCTTCTTGATTTAAAATCATCCACTCACATTCAGGTAGACTGCAGGTTAACGTAATATCTTTTGTTCCTTGAAGTATACTGATTACTTGTGGAGATGGAAACATTCGATTATTCACATCACTGAATGACATACTGTATCCTTCATAGCTGACAGTTATTGTAGCAGTATCTAAAAATTATGTAAAGAAACGTCAACATATAGGGTATAGAAATATGCATTTCGTTGCTATGTGTGGATCTCATACATACTCAACAAACAATTTACCTTTGAGAGCTAGTTGTATGCTACCTAACAGTGTAACAGGACTCATCCTGTAGAAACAACTGAATGTATGTACACCAGCTCCCACGTCGTTGAATACTACAATCAGTAGAGCTGGATTTGGATACTCAGCACTATATGTCAAAATGTCACCGTCTTCTACATTGTCTGTTGTCCAAAGGATATCATTATCTGCGACCATATCATCTGAATAATATAGCACTGAGACAATTGAATCCAGAGTATAATCAACTTCTTGAGAAGGGTCATCAAAGCTTGTTATTTCAACTAGAAATATATATATTGGGTGATTTCAATGTCTATAAGTCAATTTGCTCAATAGTTACCTAAGGAATCTGTATTCACTATAAAGAATGTGTATGTCATATCTGAATTGATTACACAGCTGTAGTAACCAGGATCATTAGAGTTCACAGTCAAACTACTAATCCCAGTTTCAATAGAGAATGTTGATAATGAAGTTTTGTCAATTTCCATATCATCCCTAGTAGACATAAAATACCACACTACACTATCTCCTATATTCGAGATTGAACACTGTAACATGGTAGAGTCTTTAAGTATAATTGTTGAATCGTTTGAGATTGAATTTGTTACAACATAACCTAAAGTGAATGTTGTTATATGTACCTGTATGTTTACACTCGGTTGAAAATATTTTGATCCAAACAAACCATTTCGGATTAATTCTGCCTGAATCGCAATCACTTCAATTCCATCCCAGTTCATGATATAGAATTGATACAGTCCAAATAATTCATATTCAAAAGTTGCATAAGATATTGTTTGAGAAGAAGAATATGTAGCATTTGGAAGTTTCCATCTCCCTTGTAGATTTGTTGAGATAGAGAAATCTTCTATTCCAATCAGAAGTTCAAACATATTCGTGTCAGGGTATACAGTATTGAATGCTTGATCTGATGCAGATGTAGAAACTGTAATTATTGGAGCTACAGACAGCATTTGAATGTAAAATAACTGAATATAGACACTACTAAGCTATGTAAATTGTGTATTTCTCAAGACGGATTACTCAAATTTCACTAGAAATTACATATTTCATAGGGTCTATATGCCAGCCATATGGTTAAATATGTGTAGCTCTAAATTGCAGTTGTCTTCGTGGTAAGTTCAATAGGAATATACACTTACTATATATATTTACTGTATTCAACAGGATGATATTCCCATTACTAGCACAAGTCAATTGATTACTCTGTTCAGGTGAGTCACTGCTCCATTCAAAGAGATTTATAGGATTGTTCAATGTGCCCCCACCTCCTATACTCCATATTAAGCTACTCAAGCTATAACTACTATCCATAGGATCACAAAGCAGTAATACATTCTCTCTGTCTATACCTACTGTATATGTGTAGGTAGTTTCTGTTACGGCAACTAAAGGAAAGAATACTAATAGATAATGATAGGCCACTATAACAATCAAGATTCCAAAGCGTCGTGCCAAAAGGTTCGAGAATTGTGAAGGTATAGGTTCCCTATATATCTTCCAGACTCTTATCAACACTTCATAATCAATTCAATACTTTTATAACATATTTGATACCATGTTCCTCACCACTTACTTGTTGTAGTTTGATTGAACAATCCAATTGTATAACTGTTGATATCGTCTATTTGACACTGATAATATCCTTGTCTAGAATTACATATGTCTAACCAACTGAATCCAGTTTGTGTGCTATTATATGTGGCTGTAAGCTCTTCACTATTTGATAGATTTGAATTTTCTGAAAAGATCCATACAATTGCATTATCCTCGTCTCCTCCACACCCTAACGTCAGTGATTGGTACAAGAATCTGTTTCCACTTATAGATTGAAAGCCCCTACCTTCATTGATAAGTTCACCAAAACTGGCACCTATATATGAATTACATGGATATTGTTCAGCTGAAAACCAAGGAAATTGAATGATCATATACTGACCTGTTGTTGTATTTGAAGATCTTTTGCATAGAAAAGTGTTTATCGTGATTTCACAGCTTACAATCTCCCAACTACCCCCTCCAGTTGTGATTATTTCAGCACAATCTTCATTATTCTCCGATTCTGCCATACCTGTCCAGTTTGTATAACTATACACTGAACCATCAATCCAGGTATATGTTCCCTCTACACTCCTATCATTCAATCCTATCCAGCAATTACTCACTGTATCAGGAATAATAGTGTATAAGTAATTATTCTCTCTCTCTGTAGTAATACTAGTCAAATCACCACCCCATACAGCACAACTTGATTGAGCATCTAACCAGTTGATTCCATCACTCACTTCATATAATCGATAGCAAAAGTCATTATAGATCAGATCACATCCTTGTGAGTTACCTATTCAAAAATGAAATTTGAGAATACCTATTTCTAGTATATTGGATTATATAAGAATGGAATTGAATTGATAGCTGTATGTTAGAGTTTCAACCTTGCAATATGAATTATCTTGAAGTATTCAATTTCGAGTTTTATATTTATGTACTATCACTCACCTTGTTTATTGCAGAAGTAACAAATTCTAGTTACTTGACAAGGTCTATTATTCCAACCGGTGGATAATTCACCTTCGACTCGGTATCTGAATCTCACACAGTCATATTGTGGCAACATATCTGAGGGACTTACTATTCCGAAATCAGATTGGAAGTTCCTATAAGTACTGTTACTACCATCTACCCATACAAATGTACTAGCATCAGTACCAGCCTCTACATCTATATCATTTAGACCAATTACACATGAAAAAGCATTATCTAAATCTGTTATGCTATAGAATAATAAGCTGTCTTCTTCTGCTGACTTGATTGTAGCAAGATTTCCTCCCCAGTTTATGCAATAAAGTTGTGCAGTTATCCAGTATATCCCAGAGGAAATTGTAAAATATCCAAAAGTAGTATCATCTACTATAAATTCTTCTTCTGGGTTCATTTCTAACAGACAAGATTATTATTATGTTAATCATCAAATTTTCATTTCCACAAGTAATAAATAAAGTACATATATCAAGTAACTATTACCTGTAATAGCTGGTGAAGATGAAAGATTAATTTGCATAGCACACACATCAACTCCATCCCAGTTGTTAATATAGAATTCGTATAGTCCAGTATTTCCTTCCATGAAATTAGCGATTGTTATAGTAGATCCAGTAGGCTCTGCTACCCCAAGAACAGTCCAGTATCCAATAATATTGGTAGAGAGAGTAATATCTTGTGTTGATAATGGGATAGCAAACTCATTCATAGTTGGACAGACATCCGTGAATTTACTAGCACTGATGCTACCAATTCGAATTGTTATTTCTGGAACTAAAAGAAAAACACAATATATATAGATATAGTGGAAGCTACAATGTAACACTGGCAGATAGAGACCAATACAATCTGTCCGCATCATTTCATTCTAACGGCCAGTCCATTATGTGACCGTTACTAATATGTTCCCTATATACTTCATATCAGATAATGAAACAATCATAATTGATTAAATTGTTACCTTGCACGCTGATAAAGTTTGAAAATATAATACTTGAATGTCTCACACAATTTATTCCAGTAGATTGTTCTGGTAAATTATTCCTCTCATTGTATATGTTGATAGGATTCAGGAAATCTCCACTACCTGTTAGAGACCACTTCAGCATACTTAAGTCACCACTGACCACAGGATCACATAACAGTAATACATCCTCTCTGTCTATTCCTACTATATATACAAATGGAGTACCTTCTGTTGCAACTAAATGGAAGAATTTGAGGTCAAGAGATTAGTAAGTGGGATAATAATATATAGACAATATCACACAAAGATATACTCACCTGTTGTTAATGAATTATCATATAATCCAATCATATAAGTTAATGAATTGACTTGACACTGATAATATCCTTGTTTGGTAATATCAACTGCTAACCAGCTCCATCCAGCTTCTGTATTACTATATGTTGCTGTAAGTACTTCACTATCTGATAGATCTGAGTTTTCTGAAAATATCCATGTAATTACAGCATTTTCTTCTCCTCCATAAGCTAATTTACGTGAAGTGAAAAAGAATTTGTTTTCGCTAATTGTCTCTAAGTCTAATCCTCCATTAGTAAGTTGTCCAAATCCCACAGCTAAAACATGATATGTATATTTACATTATATCCAATGGCTACTATTTGTATGGTATTGTAGCATTCCTATTATACTGACCTGTTGTTACAGATGAAGGTCTTTTGCATAGAAAAGCATTTATCATTGTTGTTTCACAGTCCACTGTCCCCCAACTACCCTCTCCAGCTCTTATTATGTCAACACAATCTTCATTACTAATAGAAGGTTCACCCCCTGTCCAGTTTGTATGGCTATACACTGAACCATCAATCCAGGTATATGTTCCATCGTTATTGTCTCTATCATTCAATCCTATCCAGCAATTACTCACTGTATCAGGGATAATAGTGTATAAGTAATTATTCTCTCTCTCTGTAGTAATACTAGTCAAGTCACCACCCCATACAGCACAACTAGATTGAGCATCTAACCAGTTGATTCCATCACTCACTTCAAATAATCGATAGCAAAAGTCGTCATAGATCAGATCACATCCTTGTGAGTTACCTATCAAATTATGGAACTAAGAATTGAATAATTGAATTTTACAACAGTTTAATAAATTGAAAGGAACAGAATACATTCTGTATATTTCTCTCAGTGTTTCCTTCCTTATATACATTATTTTGGTGTAGTCATTGTCCAGGATTTTCATACAGGATTCACGATGTTCATATTTTGAATAGTCAGATATTCAAATTATGTGATTAGAGATCAACTCCCTGAAGATGACAGATTTACCCAAATTACGATTGCTACACATAACACATCATCACTCATTTTAGAAGCTGCATGCAACTAATATTTAATCTTCTGTCACATAGATATGTCTTGACTTTTCCGAAATATACATAAATTATTATACTGGCTATTAATACCAGCGGCATTTATTGTTTTACACTATTTCAATTACAGAATGAAACATCCAATTATATTTATATATATGCTTGTCAAATAATTATTAATGAAGTGTCCAGAATCTTGTACAGGATTTTGAAAATTATGTCCAGGAACAGTCCAGGAATTTTAATGTGTAATGCTCCAATATACAGTATTTAGACCTAAATATACTGGTCACGGTAAATTTATTTTCAAGTTTCTGGGCTTATTTTATTACCTACAATCACTTACCTACTTTGTTGCAGAAGTAGCAAAGTCTAGTAATGTCACAAGCTCTATTAATCCAACCGGTTGTTAATATACCATCGATTTGGTATCTGAATCTAACACAATCCTGATCAGCACCTCCTGAAGGACTTGGTATTCCAGGTTTTGAAACGAAGTTCCTATAAGTACTGTTGCTACCATCTACCCAAACAAATGCACTAGCATCAGTACCAGCCTCTACATCTATATCATTTAGACCTATAAAACATGAAATCAAGGTTGTATCAGATTGTGATGAACTGTAAAACAATAAGTTGTCTTCTACTGCTGACTTGATTGTAGTAAGATTTCCTCCCCAGTTATTGCATTCTAATTCGGCATTTGCCCAATTTATTGGGCCCACTATGAAGTATCCAAATGTTGTATCATCATATATTATAGAAATATTAGGAGTTTGTGCTTAAGAAAGAGATAAAGGACATAATATTAAATTTCTACGTTGGTATATTGACTAGCTAATTCTATACAAAATTATTTAACAGAACCGTTTTACAAAGTCAAAGTACCTATATACATACTGATATGTAAATGTAATTTTATGTTATGTGTCGGACAAGTATTGCAATTATTTCATCCTTCAATTTATACCATTTGATCTTCCAAACTTAAATGGGATTATAAGCTCCTGCATTATTCTATGGAAGCTTTAGCCAAGCGTATCATGACAGGTAGCAAATATGGATACATTGAATTGAACTCCCCGAATTGTGGATTTTATAGTGTCTAATGCTATTAATCGGGTTGTAGCTTGATCCGTATCAACAGTATAACTGTATAACCCTATGAATATTGGTCTTGTAGAAACCTGACCAACCTGGATGCCTTCTACAGCAATGAGTATAAACTAGGTTCAACTATGATTTGTATAAAATTCTGTCTATTATCGACACCCATTCAGTAGCTTGACAAAGGTCGTCATGACAGACGGCCGCTATGTACACGCTATCGTATAACAGTTACGGCAATAAGGTTCAACTGTTTATGAAAAGTACGCACATACATATACATAATTGATATTAGCTAATTCAGCCATTTCCATTTACTTAATAAGATAGTTACCTGTTAAGATGCAAGAAAGTAACGCACTTATCGTGAACAATAGACCAACTTGATAAAATCTTGTTCCCATCTCAGTTCAAGTTAGTTTGGTTGATAAAATACTAATGAATTGATTTATAATTTTCAATATATTATTCCTAAATTCAATATGCAAAGAAGATTAGTTACAAATGAAATACGAGAACTCTATGAATTCATCTAAACACCTAGAGTAGATATATTGCAGTATGCAAGATTCTTCAGTGAGTTCAAAAACGTTTGAAAGTATACAATTGGATAATTACTTTTCTTGAGTTTACCATATAACATGTAGAAGAATTCGGTGATTCTCAAAGCAGATTATCTTATGCAGTTTTTACATGGCTTCAAAATTGAGCGATTGATGCTGCAGTTCATAAATGCTATGCTCAACTGTGTTGCAAAATGCAAATACATTGTATAAGATATCCCAGATTTTGTTGATTCGTCTCCTTGACGCTACTGCTGGGGGCATCTATTGTATATACATATTTGAAATAGACTTATAGTATGTCTTAAGCGCATGAAAAATAGAGTCTAAACTGATTTAAGATTTCAACCAGAACACTTTTCTAATGGTACTACGGCCCCCACTGATGTTTGGGTGAGATTGCATAATATGCAAGGCTAGATGGGAACGAGGTGGGCAGAAATTCTGCAGTATTAATTAGGCCTACAGGGCACACCGGCGCATTTGTGCCAGGCTTACAAGGCCGCGAAAGTTTTGACTTGGCCCGCGTGCAACTCTGCACTACATGAGCAATTATGAAATATTATTATTTCACTACAGTCTAATAATTGAACATTCAGTCACAAGAGGTGTAGATTTAATGCATCATCTTTCAATCATATATATTCTGAAAATATAATGGATTCATTAAGTGTATCTCCATTGGAACAGGCAGTGAATACATCATCTATGAATGTACCACCAAGGCTAATTGAAAAATCTAACTTTGTATCAGATGATTGCCCAGAAATTCTGAAGACAATGATGTACTAGATTATATGTAAACAGACTTTCTTTGAGAGTTCAGCATTTTACCTAAAATATATTCTTAGAAACTAAGGCCGACATCGATATTGATCTGAAGTTAGCAGCACGATTAGCAGCCAAAAGTGGACGAGATTGTTACAAAAGCATTTATTATAAGCTACTTAGTATATGTTACTGGATAACCATCTTCCCAAATTTGATAATTCATTGTAACTCGAATAATTCAATCCAATCCACACAGGTGTACTCAATGTATTTCCAGGATAATTCGCTACAAGATCTTGTAGCATTTCATTCTCATCTTCGGAAATTATACTTCATGAATTTCCTCCTCTTGTAATGCAATTTTGACAAATTGTCCAAGTTAACTCTATAATAGTGATAAACACACATACTTGTTCAATATTAACGTATGTAGTGGATGCTGATTATAAGAACTTCATCCAGAGTAGTAATACATGTTCATATATTCGGCACGGCACCCACTGTATAGTTGCTCACATACTGTATTTGTAGTTGATTGAAGAATAATTATAGCATACCAAAAGATTGCGAGGAAGTTATATCACAAAATATCCCAAAGATAACAATAAGCTTGATTGCATACCAAAACAACATATTATAGATTCAGTAAATATCCCCCTACAAACTAATTACTTACAATTTATATATAATGCATGCTATATCAAAACTACGGAAAGTTATCTTAATTCTGGTGATTGTAACTCGATATATTATTGCCTGCGCATTAAAGGCAGCATTGTATTTCATGTTTGTGATTTAATCATATTAAATATTTCTTTGATAATTTTGACAATAGAATTATATTGGGTTGTTGTGAATATAAAGATGATAAATTCACGCCAAATTCAACATCTTACGTTTAACCATAATCTTCGAAATTCTTTTCTATCGTATTATAATTTGTTGCGTTTCATAGCTTAAAATTTGTATTTGTTATTTGTATCTAAATTGCATTACGAAGAAGCCATAATAATGCAATTTATTTTTGGCTTGGATTCTGGACACATCCAACCTTTATTAATACAACAACTTGGTTATTCAAAGTGAGGTATATCTATTTTATTTTGCTTGTTTTCATCTTTGCCAATTCATATACCACATTTACTCAAATAGTAGTCCCTCCCCGTACAATCATCATAATCGCCCGCTCCATTTGGGTGACTGTGTACACAATCATTACTCTGATAAAACTGGGTCAATAGCATTTAAACTACGATGGAGTAACATAATACCTTCATATAAATCATACACACTGGCTAGCTTGATGCTAGAATCTCATAAATGTAACCTAAAACTCTTCATTATCTTCTCTAATTTATAATTGCATCATTTATATTGCCACGTTTACAAAAAATGGAATATTCCCTATCCTATAGGAAGAACAATGATTATGAACCTGTTATCCATCTTCTATGATTGCATTTACGTTTCCATATTTTTCCTGCTCATGGTTGTGTGGGCACGAATATGCACTTTTTTAGACACTTTGTGAAAGTGCACCCATATGGTAGCACATTAGTAGGTTATTATTGGATCATTATGCTCTGCTAACGTACGTAAATATTAATTGATGATGCAATTATTAGTAATTATTGAATAATCTTTTCATGATAATTTTAGTTAACATACACTGAGCTATGAATTTCTTAACTAAAAATTCATTGTTCGTCTTATCTGGTAATTCATAGTAACCATGTTTGTATTAACGGGATTCCACTGTATTTCACAAATCCTGCAAAATTTTGGTAAGCAAGTAGAATACGAAACTGATTTGTATGCAAACAATCATAACTATCATTAAACATGTCTCATTGCTATTTATAATTATCACAAGAATATAGAAATAGTAATATATGTATAACAACAAAAATAGGAAACTTAATAGAAAAATATTCACAAAATCTTAAAACATCACGATGTATATTAGAGATGAATAGAACAATATTCATTTAGGAGAGAATAGCAAGTTGTATAACATGCCTATAAGAGGAATAGATAATAGAAATATAGTGTGAAGAATTGGTATAAGGGTGTTAGATGGACTCCCGTTCTGTGAAATTATTGTTACTTATCGAATTGAATATGGAAACATTCAAACTAGTCATGCAAAATAACACTAGATAATTGAGCTGGTGAAAAGTGATATCATTGGTGAGTTTGAAGGGGAATGTTTACCCTGCATTTCCACAGATTTCCCGTTTATCCTCCAGAAATGATGTTGTTGCATTTTATGATAGTTCTCTATCTTACGAATACGTGGAAAAATTTACAGCCATATCATGAATACTTTCCGAAATATTTGGGATTATCACTAGCATTCCCTAATTTTGTCATCAAACTACACAGCCATAAATGCAAAGTGCACACCAATAGACACTTTTTTTCAAATTAATGTTATATCAATTATTACATAAATATTATCTATTATATGTTTACAACATGATGTATACATTTCATAGCTCTATCTATAAAGGTATTTATGATATTTGCACCCAAATGTCAATTTCCTCACACCCTTGTAGAGCAGATTTAGGCCGCCAGAGATCTACACGGCAGCCCAGATTCGCAGTAAAATATCAAAAAGTTGCGACCACTGGAACGAATATATATACTGTGTAGGGTATACATTCCACTTGAACAAATAGGTAGAGAAATAATCATTGAATTGCGATTACTAACATAGCTAATCAATTTGAAAAATATTCGCAAGGGGTTAAGATTGAAAACTGATACCGAGAATCCAAAGAAGAATCTCAGAAATTTGATATATTTAGTAGTTTGAAATCATTGAAATATATCGTCAAAACAATATGTTTTTCAATGTTGAAACCGATCCAACCGAATATCAGTATTCACGAATAGTTGCTCACCGAATACTGATATTCGGTTGCAACCTTGATATTTTAATATAAACGAGAACAAGGATGTATATGACAGTTAGAAAATACTCACCAAGGTAGGAACCATGTTCATTCTCTGTCTTCGCAAGTTCTTAACAGCATTGAAGATGTCAATAGATTTTCTTATGTTAAGTTCTCTAATAGAATTCAATACTGTCATTATAATGCCAGTCTTAGAAATACCATCTTCACAATGTATGATTATAGGAACAGTATTTGAGTCTTGTTTCTGTTTCATAATTCTGTTCAGAAGGGCGATAGCACATACTACATCATTCACTGTACCATCATCATTCCATATTGGAGATATACACTGAGTGAATGAGTGTTCCTTTCCTGCTAAAGTATTTTTCAAAGAGATTTCCTGTTTCACAAATGCATTCGTTTCAGCAGAATTGATCAAAGTAGAAACAAAAGGTTCACAATTGATAGGTTTATCCTTCTTAGGCCAGTAACAAACACGATTAGATATTCCACTGAGAATCTTAGCTTTCTCCTTTCTCGTAGTCAGCATTATCACCATACTAGCTTCTGTTTGATAGATCATTTGTAGGAAATCTAGATGTGTCTCTTTAGTTGGATTGAT